>JANJPG010000003.1:0-40369 GCA_030407185.1 Lipomyces yarrowii
AACACTCGTCGTCGAACCATCATCTCATAGTCCACCAGATGCAGTGACGATGACAATCGCATTGATGGATCTTCAACGACCTTCTTGGACAATATTAGATTCAAAAATGTTGTAGTATTTTGTAACATGACAACCAGGCGCTTCGAAACGTCAGCGGTCAAAAGTCGTTTATTAAATTGCACAAAGGCAAAGATTGACGACAAGGCGCACTCCCGAACGTGCAAAAGAAAGCTGTATTCGAGGGAGTTCTTCTCCACGACGGAGTCTTTGGACAGCGGCTTTGGCAGAGCACTCTTCCAGAGAAGTAAGAGTTGGCTGAGGTGCAATTTCACAAAATTTGGACCAAGAGACATCAGACCGCTAATCAACGTCCAAGCGACTTGAATCTGCGTTGTGGAAACAAGCACATCGGATTCACCACTAACTTTTAAAAGCGAAGTGGCCAGCGAAAATATTCGAGACGTGAGGTCCAAGGAGGCGTACTGAGGACGGAGATTAGTGACACCGATGGTAACAGACAACGCCGTTGCGTAGCCAATGCATCGTCCAGCAACGTCAGCAGACAAACGGCGGCCCTTCAGAACCGCGAGTTCCCGATTCAGATTATTCATGGTTGTAGTTGTTATATGCGCAAGCTGCGACGGCACGTAAAGAATAAAAGTGCGTATGCAGTTGCATGTCGCGATTTGGACAGTGTAGTTCGGGTGTTGAATAACCAATAATAGTGCAGCACCGATAGAAGTTTGCAAAGGAACTATTGCTGATCCCAGTGCTTCAATTAAGTACTTCAGCGCCCCAACGGCTCCAGTTAATGCGTATTTCGAAGGCTCATACTGGTCCTTCATGACCACAGGATAGTTCTTCAAAAATTCGTTCACCAAAATCTTAACGGCAGTCAATCTCCCATTTTCACCCAGGAACTGCTGACCGATTACGTCATTAAGCAAGAACTGCACATGCCGTCGACAAGTCAACATCTTGAACCGATGATTAACAATATTGGGACTGGATAGAACGTCGTCCAACAAACTCTTAGCGATTGTTAAATATTGCGATTCAATATCCGCGGCACCGCACAGAAAGAAATATTCTGCATATGTCTCCACAACGCCAGCACGCACTCTAGCAGATACTCCCGGCTTAGTGTACGCACCTGCCAGCTGCTCCATGGTTTGCTCGAAAGTATAAGTGATATGTTCGACAACCTTCTTCGTCGGTTGAGGTGCGGGAGGGGGTCCTTCCTCTTCAGGATTGTCTGGATTTGGTGGAGGCGCTCTTTTGGACTTCCTGGGAGCTACTTCGATTACAGTGGTCGTAGCGGTACTGCCAACACAGAGCGACGAGGCCCAGCACACGGCTGCAGCTTTGCGGACACAAGCGTGAGGAGAATCGAACGCTTTCATAACTATCGCTTTAATGTTTTCCGAGTCCGACTGGTTGTTAAAATACGACGAGTTCTTAAATATTTCTCTCAGACACTATTCTGGGATTAGCACGAGCCGTTCTTAGAAGTAACGCAGGACCATACATCCAGAGCTGCTGCTCTCACAAGTGACGACTTATCGCTAGTTCCATTCTTGGCCTGTTTCCATACGTCGCGAGCAAGATTCTCGTCCGCGAATGAACCTGCCATGCCGAAGATTTGCGCGAGAGATCGATATATACTCGTTCGGTAACCTGCATTCTATTTCAGATTGTTAATGAGGCCCCCATGAATGGCCACAGTACTTATCATACGTTACTGGAATATTTCAGAACCCTCAGCAACGATAGAATTCCATGCGCAGCCATAGCCATAATCTATTTGCAAGTCAGCCATAAATCAGGTGCGACAAGAAGGATCACGTACGCTATCACCGGCTACTGAAAATATATCTCCAATTACGTGAACCAAAAAGCTATTAACAACTATTAGTTACAATAGTAACACCAGACATTAACCGGTTTGGAACTCACAACTTGGCATCAATATTCTTGTCCGGTTTCCCGGTGTTCAATGCATTCAGCAATTCATTAATAACATCAAACAACGTTTTTCGATCACTTTGTGAATAAACCTCCATGTAGCAACGACCCACCAAGTTTCGAATCGGCCGAGTCAAAATAGGCGAAGACAAAGTGCTAAATTTCCCTAGTTCATTTTTGACGAACATTTGATGTGAGGTCAATCCATCTTCGTCTAGTGATTCCAAATATTTGAACAAATCACTCAGCCAAGTAAAGATATAAACGTGCTGTTTATCTGCCGTGAGCGCATTTATTTTAGCGATATCTAATTCGTCCGGCAGAGTCGGAGTGAACTGGCTCAGAGAGCGAACTACCTGAGCCATCGTGCGCGAAGTCTGAGTATGCTACTCCAAGCAACGACCCTAGATGCAATGCTTGCTAGACGCACTGTGTCGCTGCAAGCAATTTCCAATTGATCGTTATTCCCCAATGATTGACTTCTTAGCCTGTTTGGATCAGTCGTAATGCCGACGGTGAAGCAGGCAGATACGCTTTCAGTGTCGTCAAAATGTCCGGCCTTGCTGCTTTCACAGCTAAACTTTATTATATTTGACTCAAACCTTGGCCTAGTGCTCATCTCGCTTCGCACAAAGTCGACACGACTGGTCAAACGGGTACTTCTGGAGGGCGTTATTCTTCCGTAACGGCGAAGGCATTAATATCGCCGGTCATTCGCAGGGACAGTACTTTTTGCCGGTGGCCCCACTAAATACACGGGGGTCTCTGTATCAATATGCCAGAATCGAAAAGCCCACTCTCGAGAATTGAGGAGGAACACCAGCAGCTATCGCCGATTGTATGTAATAATAGGACTCATATCTGGTAACAGATGACTGACTTGATTTTTGATTCAGATTCGCACGGGACTCGTATATGGTGCTCTAACAGGAGCGGTTGTTGCTTTATGTGGAGGTTTTACGCTTAACTTGGTATCATTGAAATTCAGGATGATGCCTGCCGCCCTAAAGACGTAAGATGGTTTATTAGTCATTAACTCTGAATCCAAGGCTAATCACGGAGTTCAGATTTGCGGGATCCGGATGTGTTATTGGCTGCGCGATCGCGGAGCAAGACAAGCGCGTTAAGCAGCATGTGTTTCTACGACAATGGGATCGCGCACTGGGGGGATCGGGAGCTGGTACGGAAAGTTAAAATGTTATCATCTTGCACTGTATAGGCGTCTGCTAAAAGCGGTTGGCTGGGTCAGTATTTGGAGTTCACGGTGGATGTTGGTTGTCAGGAGTCTTGCGATTTCCTCTTTCATTTTGGTCGGAAGGGTCCATACATAAAAGTTTGAATTCAACTTGAATCAAGTTTGTTTCGGCTCTGTATGTTTCAATATACGTTCTTTATTAACGCTCCTTAATGTATCAACAATGAGTTGTATTCAACTTTTATTTACATTGCATTTTTCTAACCTAAAAGCCATGGCCTATTATCCAAGAGGTCCGCACTCGAAGGATTGCATAGTAAATGCTGATGTAAAACATTCAAAGCCTTCAGCGAATCCTTCTCCTGAATAACACACGATATGTTGATCTCGCTTGCCCCCTGGCTGATCATCTCGATGTTGATACCAGCTCCTGCAAGAGTAGAACACATCTTACCGGCAATGCCAACCATCTGCTTCATCTTCTTACCCACCAGACTAACTATTGTCATCTCTCGGATAACGTCCACCGAGCCAAGCCGTCTAAGTTCATCGGCAGCATCTCGAATATCATATTCTCTAGATTCGGAATGTAAGGCCAGGGAGACATGCACTTCTGACGTTGAAATCAGGTCGACGACTAGCTCCCATCTGTGGAGGATACCGAACACCTCAGCTAAGAAACCATGAGAATGAAATCGCCTATTTGAATGAAGATTGAGCACAATAATATTCGGCTTGGTTGTAACGGCAGTCGGTTCCTTCTTCTGCGAATTAAAAAAGGCTGATGAGATCCTCTCCAAAGCCGTTGGAGGATGCGGTGGGGTAACGTCGCCTTTCCTTGAAATGTTGTCCGGATATATAACAGTGCCAGTGCCCGTAACATTCTCGACATTCTTAATTCTGATAGGAATATGTGCCCGGATTACCTGCTCCATTGTAAACGGATGTATAACTTCCGAGCCATAGTATGTAAGTTCCGCCGCTTCATCAGGAGTGATCATCGAGATAAGTCGGGCAGTGGGGACCTTTCTCGGGTCAGCAGTAAAGATACCGTCCACTTCTTTCCACACCTGCAGTTCCTCGGCATTGACACCGACCGCAGCAAGAGCAGCGCACAAATCTGTGTAGCCACGTCCAATTGCTTCCAGCAGGCCTCCAGGAACGATGCCAAAGTAACCGGTAATAACTGGCACCTTCTCGCCACAACTGAGTATCTTGTCGCCTATCTCAGTCGCAATGTGATCATAAAATGCTTGGTCTAGCCCGTTCTTCGTCGAATAACCAATGTGGATGATAGAGTCCAAGTTAACAAACTGCGCTGGAATACCGCGGTCATTAAGGAGACTGGCCATAAATAGACAGCTAAGCTTCTCGCCAGCACCGATGATACTGTCTTTCGTTCTCGGGCTGATTTCGTCAATAACCTTTTCATAGTGTTAGTCTATTCAACGTCTTCACTTTGATGTCTACGCACCTGAGCGGCATTTAAGAAGTTCGCAAGGAGATCGCATTCGCCAATAATGCTAGCCTCCAGATCAGCCAAAATATTAGCGTCTCGAATAAGTCTCCGTG
This sequence comes from Lipomyces yarrowii, assembly GCA_030407185.1. NCBI lineage: Eukaryota > Fungi > Ascomycota > Lipomycetes > Lipomycetales > Lipomycetaceae > Lipomyces > Lipomyces yarrowii. The sequence goes on from JANJPG010000003.1 coordinate 4,733, forward strand.
AGACGGCTATATGGTCGTCTTTAATTGCATTCACAATGTCGATGTGTTTAGTAGAGCCCTTCTGCAATGCATGTTCGGCGGCCTTCAACAGTCTGTGCCATTGTCATGTCAACGAAGCGAATCAATACACAATCAGCAACGATGCACACCTGTTTGTTGTACCCTCAGCTTTGGTATCGGTACTTCTTGCTGAGCAGACGACTGCCACCCGATAGTCTTTTAGATACGCCCTGATGGGACCTTGTCATCAAGTCGTTCCTTGTCATCCTCTCGTAACCTCAGCACTTACCGAACAATATTGTCCACAATTTCTACCGGGAACTTGCCCACGCTAGTACCGCCAAACTTTTGAATAAGCCAAGCATCTGTGTCGTGGCTAAGAGTCTGGCTGCTGGTCATACCATTGGTGAGACTGCCTGTGCTGTCACTCGCGGCCGAAGACGGTCTATTAATTGCAGGTCGAGTCATTTTGTTGCGTAGTTCATGTGATGATTAGTGTAAGTTGTTAAGATCCAAAGGACGAATCTATCCTAAAATGCGATTTATAATCTAGCAAGCACTAAAGTGATGACGGACTGTCTAAACCCAGTACGGGGTTGTTAGCATCCTGAGGTGACATGACTAACTATTTCGAGGTTTCATCAAAAATTTTGTCGAGCCGCAGCGCCCGCATTATTGTCACGTTTTTTGCCTTTCGACCCGAAGCAACTTTTATTCTGCCCCCTGAATTTCGCACCTATAGCACAAATAGGTTAGGGTTGTGCAACAATGAATGCCACACTTATTTTGAACTGGCGAACAAACGGAACATATTCAAGTTCGATAATTATACTAAAGGGTAATGGCTCTCCAAATTCCTATTTGTATAGCACATGCTGGTAAATAGGTGTGCTGCTTCTCCGAGTCACGTACGAATCAAGCGGGTTTGCTGGCATTGAGGGGTCACAGGACCTTTGCCCACAGGGCAGGTTGGCAAAGCAAAGGTCCGACATACACTTATTAGTTTGAATTTTATTACGAAATCAACAGCGCGGCATAGCAAAATACTTAGTGCAAAGCTTGCCACCGAGACCGATTGTTGCAAGAGGAGAACGATCCATTGTACCGTCCTGGAGCGTCATATTCTAGACTTTTGGCACGCTGTTGTCCCTCGAGAGCCTACGCCAAGCACCTGAACAATACTTTGCTTCCACTACTGTCTAATAACTCGTAGTGCTAATTTGTCCACATCGAAATCGTTGTCGGCGCCCCCTGTTGACCGTTGGCCAACCGTTCTGCCATGGTGCTCATCGCCCCTCTCGGTAACTTTGACAAGGCAGTAATCGATCTAAACACAAAAATAAACCACTCAGTTGGTGCTTTGCATGTAGGGTTAGGGTAATATTGACCACCCCCGGCAAGGCTTCCGATCTGAGATCATCAAGCGCGGCAATGGCGACATATATATAATTATATCTCTAGTGGTTCCTGTCCCTTTTCAGCGAGCCTTCGACCTTGTTGTCCAATTGCAACTGCGTCTGCCCTATTTCTGTGGTAAATTCACAAGGAACATGGCTCCTCCTCGTCCCCGCAAAGTCGCGGTGGTAGGGTCGCGAGCTGTCGGTATGTTGTCTTCGAAGACGCGAAAATTTGCAGCTCTATTTGCGTGGGCATGGAGTCTGATATAGGACTTGTTCTATAGGCAAATCATCTATGACAGTTCAGTTTGTCGAAGAGCATTTTGTAGAGAGCTACTACCCAACCATTGAGAATCAGTTCTCCAAGATCATTCGTTACAAAGGCCAGGACTACGCCACCGAAATTCTTGACACGGCGGGCCAAGTGAGTATAAATGCATGCCTAGGCATAAAAATCGGGCTAACTAGTCGACACAGGACGAGTTTAGTATCATGAACCAAAAGCATTCTATTGGGGTCCATGGTTATGTACTAGTTTACTCCATCACGTCAAGGTCGTCGTTCGACATGATACGAGTCATAAGGGACAAAATTTTAAACAATACGGTGAGACAAATTTTGCAAAATATTTTTGACTGTGACTTATATTGTAATTGTCAGGGTACCGAATCGATACCGATGGTGGTGGTTGGCAACAAGAGTGATCTAGGCGCTCAAAGGTACAACACTTTGCGCGCAACTCAGAAAATGTACTAATAGTATGCAGGAAAGTCGAAACGACCGAAGGAAAAGCTCTGGCCCAAGAATGGAATTGCCCATTTGTTGAAACCAGTGCCCGGCACAACGCGAATATAGCAAAAGTATTTGAACTTTTGATAGGCGAGATCGAAAAATACCAAAATCCGGCGCCGGATTCGTCAGGGAAATGCATCATAACATAGCGCGAATGTTGTCGCGTGAATAATGATAATCCATTACGAAAACTGGTGCGTTGGGTGTCTAAACTGTTTGGATTGCATTATGCTGTGTTGCAAGCTGGCTTGACTTTGTCTTTTAAGGTATCATAGGAGTTACATTATCTTGAGGGACTGAATTTATGGTAGCGCGTGCGCCTCGGCATGTTAAGAACTTTAAAAGTGATTACACAATGTTTTTACAATTGATTCTGTATCATAAATACGAGATATTAATTATATAGCCTGGCGTAGGGACAATGGTCGGACGGAAAAGAAGATCACAATAGGTGAAGAATAACAATATGATTTACTCCTTTCTAAAGCTGCTACATTTGACTAACTTGGAAACAACTGGAAGATGATTGAAAACTATTATATGTAGTCAGTGAAGTTTAGAAGTCCAGGGCCCATCAGCTTTGATACCACGGTATCACTTAGTGGCAGCCGCCGCACTCTCGTATCAGTACCAAACCTCTCTTCGGAAAGTGATCACAAGTCCACTTATCCGCACAATTTCTTGGAATTGATATACATAATGTTGGAATCATCAGAAATTGAAGCCGACGCTTCTCTAACGGAGCAGGCCTCGGTGGCTATCAACTTCATACGAGAACGGGTGCCAGTAGAGCTTCATTACCCCAAGGTAGCTGTTATTTGTGGCTCCGGATTACACCATCTGGCAGATGCATTGAATGCGTCACCTAGAGTCGAAATACCATTCTCGGATTTGCCATATTTTCCATTACCTACTGGTAACTATTACAGGTTGGAAGAGTTGTGGGAGAACTTGTCGGGGCTGATATTCTACATAGTTGATGGGCATATCGGTAAGTTGGTGTTTGGATTCTTTGGCACGGTGCCGACGGTCTGCATGGTTGGAAGGATACAGTAAGTACAATGTATTAGGCGTCTTAACATTTACTAATATGTCAAAGCTTTTATGAAGGCAATCCTTTCGCTGTGTCTGTCTTTCCTGTCCGAATGTTCAGTGTGATGGGCATCAGTACATTACTAGGTACGTGTTAAACAAATGCAAGGACTCCTGCCGCGAGGTATGACTATGACTCACTAGTCATTTAACATAGTTACCAATGCCGCGGGTGGCTTAAATTCTGAATTCAAGGTTGGAGATCTAATGGTCCTGAATGATGTAAGCTGCTGTTAAGTCTTTTTGTTTATTACGTGTTCACGTGTTCACGTATGGTAATCTCTTATGCAGCACATAAATTTTCCAGGACTGGCGGGTTGGCATCCTCTCAAGGGACCCAATGACTCCCTATTTGGACCTCGTTTCCTGGCGTTAAGCGATGCCTACGACCTCGAACTGCGTCAAAAATTGTTCGAGTCTGTTAAGGTACTAAAATTGGACCGCGCAATTCACGAAGGCGTGTATGCTTTCGTCAGCGGTCCTACTTACGAGACTAGAGCAGAGTCTCGAATGCTCAAAATGCTGGGTGCAGATGCTGTTGGCATGAGCACGGTTCCTGAGATCATTATCGCCAGGCATTCTGGAATGAAAGTGCTGGCAATTAGTCTTATCACGAACGCCGTCGTCACCCAACCCACACCAAAGGCCAGTGAAGGAGCGGCAAACCTGTCTGCGGGAAAGGCCAATCATGAAGAGGTTATTGAGGCAGCAAGACAGGCCGGTGAGGACATGCGTGCCTTGGTTCTGGATGTTATTAGCAGGCTGTAACGAGTATGTCGAGGAAGAGAACAATTTGAAGCTCACTGTAGACATGTAATCCTACGCAAATATGCTATCTAATGTTCATAAATTCATCCGGGCATAATTCTAAAGCGCCATTCCCTATTCCACGAAAATGCCAGTCTGCTACCAAAAGTAAGACAACAATGATCCATAAGCCAAAAAAAAAACTATCCCCACATCTGCCAAATGCACAAACCAATTAATGCAACGTACATCCCTCGTCAATCACCCATGCCTGACCGTCTGGAATCTGCTCCATGACAGCACAGCTCCTTCCAACCACAAGGATGCCGGGAGGCCGGCTCCCTGCCGCTTCAACTGCTTCCACCACATGTTCCAGTGTAGTTCGAATAACACGCTGATCGGGACAACTTGCTCGCTCAATGACTGCACAAGGAACATCCATTCGCCAGCCTCCATCACGTAGCCAGACCGTCACATCTCCCAGTCTGTGAAGAGCCATTAAGAAAATCGTAGTTCGTGACTCAACATATTCAGGAACTGCAGGCATTGCGCCCTTACGTCCTGTGCCTGTGCAGATAAGAACTTGATCTGCAACCTCTCTATGTGTTGGTGAGATTGCAGCCAATAATGGTCCTGACAATGCAGAGGTAATACCAGGGATCACTATGGGTCGGTAGCCGTGTTTTGAAAAAAATAAGTACTCCTCCGCCCCACGACCAAATATGTAAGGGTCACCCTGTTTCAAACGGACAACCGACTTGCCTTCCTTGAGAGCGCTCATACCCATGTTGAGCAATTCTTCCTGCGCGGCTTCGGCATTCCCAGGGAACTTTTTGGCAATGAAAATCTCGACATGTCTCGGAATCAAATCCAACACACCGGTTGGCACAAGCTTGTCGGCAAGGACAAGATCCGCGGTTGTTATGGCAGCAAGGGCAGACGTTGTAAGCAGACCTGGTGCTCCAGGCCCGGAGCCCACAAGTGCGACGGATCCTTTTTTGTTGACAGACTGACCACCGTTTGTAGAGAAACCGCTACCTTGTCGATACTGCGAGGAGAGATCTTCAATAGAAAGTGTTGCTAGTTGAAAGAACGGATAATATTCAACAACTTGCGATAACCATCTGATTCTTTGCTTCTTCTTCAGGTCTCTGCTCTTCTCCAGATCTCTTTCTTCCTCAAGCACCAGCTCATTAAACTTATGGCTTTGCACTGCATCATCGTCATTTTGACCGACATCGTGGTATTGAGAATCCAAAGCGGAGCTGGAGCGCTCTAGATCTTTGGCATCATCTTCTTCGATTTTACGTTTTAGCTCCCCAACTTTGTTACATGCTCGAGCGACGTCTCGAGGTAATGAGCTAGCAATTTCTCGTCGAATTCGGCTGGCAAGACGACAACCTTGGCCCGATGTCGTCACACCAATCTGTAATGGACCGTCTGTGTGCGTTGACAGCAGTGTGAATGTCGACAGCCCTGGCGAATCAGCCACATTGACAGGAATACGTAATCGTTTACACAGCGCCGATATCTGGGGACCTACCAAAAACAATAATAGTAAGTATACATTGGAGTTCTTCGGCAAAAGCGCATGTACTCACCCAGAGGCGACGTCGAATGAAGAGCGACAAAGACAGTGTCTACAATGTTGCCAACCTCATCTCTGCCTAACGAAGTTAGGTCGTCCTCTTGGAATTCTCGCTGGATCCATCTAAAATTAGAGTGTTGTGTTTCCTTGGCTCGAACCTCAGTTTCCCAAACAGCCAGTGTCTTCGTAGGCTCAGAAAAACTCGGGGCAATCAAGATAACATTAGCCCCACACTCCAGCGACCTCGCCACTCGTGTGAGAGAAAGTGCCGTCGTGCCGATAACAAGATGTACCTGCGATATGCAATTCTGCGATATCAGCAAACCTGGCATGTTGTTAATGCTACCTGTAGCCGTATGCCCTCCGTTAAACATGAAAAATCCGTATGCTCGCAAATTGGAAAAACCTTCGGCCGCCGTTGAATGCGGCGCAGAACCAAATTTGCTAGTCGCTTACACCCCGAAATAGTCTGCGTTGTGCCTTCTAAGTTACCCCTGACCCGCAACTCCGGACTTCGGAGCTACACAATCTGTGGGATAACTGCCCTTGGGTTTATGTTTTGCGGGAGGATTTTCTCTACACCCTTGGCCCAATGGATATTCCTTTATATATGTATATGTACGAGTTCAGCTAATCGTAGTTGTGGCGATTAGTTGTGAGTTACGCTGGTCTCCTTGGCATCCGGTTTTTTGTCGAATGGTCATGCAGGACGATCCACCACCAGATCTCGGGGTTTTGTGCGCAAGGTCAAAAGGAGGTCTGGTGGCCGTCTGATACAAGAGTGAAATTGGCTGCTGCCAACTACGGAGAGAACACAACCAGAGAATATAATTGCGTTGGTATAAGTTAAGTGTATCATATGTTATTGAAAGTTACAGATGGGAAATAGCCTGGGCTCGAGCCACATCATGACGCAATATGTACTGGACATATGCAATATAGACAGTAAGGGTAGAACTCCAACCAGCCACAGCCTTATTCGCTAGTCCATATTTGGATACAATAAGCGTGGTAACCGTATTTAGAATAACTTGTACTTGGTAGTTATCTTTTCGCCGGTGACAATGATAAACTAAAGTTAATCACCTTGGATGATCAGGTAATCAATGCATATCTACGGAAGTTCGTGCTTGATAAACCCTAAAGCTCATATGTTTCCATCCTAATGTAACATATACAAAGGTGACCGTTGTTATCAGACTTAACAACATCCTATTTTGCGACCATCAGTTGCGTATTATAGCGAAAAGGGATATTCTCACATAGATATTTGAGAATTGCGTTTGCACCATGGCGGGCCACATAGACCCGCCAGAACCAATCCCACACAGCTCTCTAGTTTCAGCATCGCATCCAGGATTACCACTTCATGATGGCAAGCTACATGTGTTATTAGCGGCAACGGGATCAGTCGCCACAATCAAGATTCCTCTTATAGTCGAAAAATTATTGAGGATCTACGAGCCATCTCGGATATCTATTCAAATAGTTCTAACCGAGGCAGCAGAGCGATTTCTGCCGGCCGCGGACAAGCCGCTGCCAACATCCATACATATATGGCGAGATGCAGATGAGTGGGAGAACTGGTCTGCCAGAACTGACCCCATTGTTCATATTGAACTCCGACGCTGGGCGCATTTGTTACTTGTTGCTCCGCTATCGGCTAATACGCTGGCCAAAATCGCGAACGGTCTTTGTGATAATTTGTTGACGTCGGTAATTCGAGCATGGAGTCCAGCTGTACCAATTCTAGTCGCTCCGGCAATGAATACCTACATGTACACCAATCCCCTTACGAAACTGCATTTGCAGACAATACATGATTTAATGGACTGGATCACTGTTCTTAAGCCAGTGGAGAAAGTCCTGGCTTGTGGTGATATTGGCATGGGTGGTATGCGGGAGTGGTCCGACATTGTCGAGGTCGTCGTGTCGAAGTTTCCGCCATCGCATTATCCGAAAAAATTGGAGAATCCGGTTTCACAAGTGCATGAGAAATCTGGGCATGTCACGCAGGATCATCCTAGTAATGGACATATAAGGTTTCAGGATCCAGAGAGCGAATAGATAGGATGGGACAAGTGACAACTTAGGTGCCTGTGTAATTTAAGCTTTTATTTCCATTCAAGGGCAGGATTCATTGGAGTTGGGGTGTTCTTTTTTACCCTATGACGGAAATTGTAATAATTCTCTATATATATATGTGAGAGACAGGTTGATAATTTTAGTGAATGTCAAAGATTCAAGCACTGAATATACGTGCACACCTAGCACTTCTAAGCGATGTTTCAACGGCTTATCTGTGGCATGGATGGCTGGCCTTCTGGGCTGGACGAGTTATGTTAAGGACGCAATCGAAATCGCCCTCCAATCGAGCATTAAATGTTATAATTCCATATTCCAAAGCTGTAGTTAAACATAAATAAATGTAGCAGAGCACTTAAAACACCTCCACTCCGCAGTGAGCTCATCCTAGCGTGTAACAGTGATATGACTGCGCGCGAATTAGCTGAGGATCGCTACGGCGGGTCAATGGCCGTTTGATCTCAACCGGGGGTCACAGACAAGACTAGACCGGTGGCTCTTCCTCTGTCCGTCTACCGCCAGTAATACAGAGCACCCGAGTAGGACAATTATCTAAAACGGATCGAATCGGATCCCTGGGATGCTCTACCTGAATTGGCGGTGGCTGATATACGACCAGCCATGAGTGTAACAGAGACAAATTAACGGGAGTGAAGGTTCGTGGGTGAACCGAAATGAGCTTGACAGCAACTGGACACTTATGCCATATGCATTCTCTAAATGGTAACAAAAACCTTGGTTGGATAAGGCTACAGATTCCTTACTGACATTGCTCAGCGCATACGCTTTTGTTCGCTGAGAACGATAGGTTTTTACACTGGCCATAAATTGCAAATTTGGTCTGAGATTGTGCCAATTGCGCCAAATCCGCCTATCCGTAATACGCGCGCTCACAGCCCTGCTCATCATACACTTCCATACATTGTGTTAAATTACCGGTTTGATTGCCGCGAGCCTCGTTGGGAGCCACCGCGAGAATCATTGTTGATGGGAATGACGGCAATAGCACATCATTTATAGCCTGTAGTGGTACCAAGGATAGCGATATGTGACGAGCGGACAGTCTTATTGAGGGAAGGGTTGACCCGGACCCCCAAAATTGCTTCATAAATGCTCATGCCCACCTGAGTCATCCCATGTCCGGGCCAATCTCCCAACGCACTTAAAACATCCGATGATCTTCACTCAGCCTGTAGACGGTCCCATGTTAGCTTAAGCAGCTGGACATTATTGCGCGCTTGCTAGAATAACTATGCCATCTCTTGCACCTAGCGCACTGCCACTGTCTAACAGTAGCAGTACGCGGCGGCGCTCGAGCCTTAGCGAAAATGGCCACTACCCCGCCGGTCGCCGACAATCGATATCAAAAGCGGAAATTTCGTCATCAGTAGGTAGTCCAGACTTGAGTTCGCCGGCTAGATTACAGTGTAATACTTCTCCGTTTATGGGCCTCTCACCTTCTCTCAGTTCGTCGCCACTGCGGACACTGCCTTCGGTAGAAATGTTTGGAGAGACCGATTCGACAGCCGACGGTTCCCAGCACCACTTACGAACTCACTCGTCCTTAACCTATATGACTAGTACCCATGGCAGCCATGGCCACCATATTCATATACCTTCTTCTCCACTTTCACGGTCTGCTGCTTCGTTATCGGACGTAACTGTACCACCGCACTCAAGGCGGTTATCAGCATCCCCATCTTCACCACCTTGTCTTCCTCACCATGGACACGCGGTACCACGTAGCCGACGATTATCGATACATCATTCACATTCAGAGTCACTAATTGGGTCGTACGAAGAGTCGCTCCTATCGGGCCGAACTTCGACGCCATCGTCGAAGCCTGCAGTGACGTTTTTGGCACGTATAGGGGTTCTGGGCACAGGCGAGAACTGTCCGCCGAAACTGACATGCCCACGACATATATCTTTCGAGTTTGAGGCTGTATACTACGATTGGCAGCTCTCTAATGCGTATGGTGGACTGGGTACGCCATATGTCGGTATTCTGGACATTGAGGAATACTATTCTGCGAAGGTTTCAAAGGAACTCACAAACGGTGGTGTTCACGGCAATTGCAAGAAGCGTCATAAGAAGAACTCCAGGTCATCGGATTTGTTGGGCTACAGGATACCACAGCAAGGACAAATGCAAATAGTTATCTCGAATCCTCATCGCACTGCAATCAAATTGTTTTTAATCCCGTACGACTTGCGAGACATGCCTGTTGGTTCTCGGACATTTCTACGACAAAAGACAGTGGTGATGGAGGAAGGGAGCAGTTCGAAGGGGAGTCTACGTCAGGCCGTTCATTTGCACGTGGTGTGTCCCTCTGAAGGGAAGTACTACTTGTTCAAAACTGTCCGTGTCGTGTTTGAGAATCACGCAATAGATGCGACATCGACGTCTGGGCATGGTGTGCTGGGCGCATCAGCTTCTTCCTCGTCCCCATTATCTGGGTCATCTAGAGAGAGCATGAGAGTTGAAACGATCATGGGCGATTACACCCGTTACAATGTTGACAGCCATTTGAAGACAAGCAGACGACAGAGTAGCGCGGCGGCTACAAAACTATATAGCTCTATCGCAACCGCGCAAGTGGTAAATGATGAATGCACAATTGTCGAAGACGAGCACGTTAATCACGTTGCTGAAGTTGCTAGCAAGACTTCGACGCTGTCGCTATCAACAGGCGAATCCGCCATTGTCGTCGGCACCGGAGATTCCGACGAGGCGCAAGAGGATTTCATTCAATCCAGGAAGGTAGCAAGCCGGCGGCTATTGGAGTGCAACACAGAGGTGGGCAAAGACAAGAAGGAAAACACGGCCGAATTAATAACGTGGGGTGAACTTTATAGTAGGCGTCTCAACAATAATCTTTGAATGGCAAGATTGGGCGTTTTTTTTTTGTTCGGTTTTGTTTTGGTTTAGTTACAAGGTTTTTCAGTACGGCTTTCTTTTTTTTTTTTGCCAATATCAGCTACATAGTTGTGGCGTCGTGAATTTTCTTCCTGATTTATCAGTCTCGTGCGTTCCGGGGGTAGGCTGGATTGTATATAATGATGCATTCAGTAAATAAATTATTACTTCACATGGACAGGACATCTAATTATTTTGTCCGATCAAATCAGGGAAAAGTGCACCAAAATCCTAGAAAGTCAAGCCAATCGTCGCCAAATAAATTACATATATACGTCAATTAGCACCGCGCAAGAACCAAGCGATCCATACTCCGAAGATACCAATACAAACCGATAGAGTCACTGCCGCAAACGAATTAGCATTAAGACGTAATAAAATTCGCGCTTGTTGCGGATTGAAGTTGAACCGCCCCCCACGAGATGCCGTGCCACTAAACTGAAGTGGAGAGATCGTCGAGCTTTCTTGTGCGCCAGCGCCCGTCACTTCATCGTTATTGTCAGATAATATAGTGCTTCTGTTAACCAAAACCATCGATCTATCGATACCGAGATCACACTGCTGAGATTGCTGAGTCCCGTCGGGGACTTCAGCGCCTGGGAATCTGGGCAGCTTGCTGACAGCACTCGCAAGACGTTTGGTTGTCGAACGTCGTTGTTTCTTCTGCAACCTTATCACACGTTCTTGCTCCTCCATTATCCGCTCTCTTTCTGCTCTAGCCGCCGCATCAGCAATTTGATTTTCTATTAAGGCTTCCATTTCGCCATAGCGCTGCCTGTCCTGAACTTCCTTCATCTCAATATAATCGTACTCGGTATCTATTTTCTCGTTGTAGTCAGACTGATTCGCATTACCGTGAGTTCCCTTGGTCCGTCGGCGCCCTCGAGCTCTTCGTCGATATGACACAGCTGGGGAGACAGCAGGCGGTGCAGGAATGGTTTCTAATTCTGGGATCTGCCACGTTCGAAGAATAGAGTACTGAGATACAACTTTCCACGCAGGCAACAGTGACGATGGTGGATACTGTGAGTATAGTGCAAGAGACATGGATATAGCGTCGGTTATGCTGATCGGAAGTGGCTGAGGCATGCGGGAAATAATGGCGTGGATCATTTCTGATTCTCTGGCTGGGATTGCCAATGCCTCGTCCCGCCTGTGAACCATAATCTGGAGGCAACAATTAGCCTGTGGTCAATGCAAACCGCATATTGTGAGAAGCACTTACCACTGTGTACAGATACACCGGAATCGAGGCACTTTCACAGCCGAGGAAGAAATCAAATAGAAGCACGATCTCTGAATATGACTGAATATCATGTGCAAATAAGGTCAACACAGCTGCTAGAGCATAAAATGGCTTGGTATATCGAAGATGACGACTCAACGGCTGGTCTATTTGTTCTAGTAACGGCGGAATCAAGTTCAGGTGATCTAGTGCTGGTTGCAATGTGGGCATCATAAAGTCCCGCAGTCGAAATAATGACAGATGTTCAAGTACTGCCACTGCCTTTTTTTTGCCAAACACCATATATATAATTTGTGCAATGTCATGATAACCTTGGAAGTATGATAATTTGGGGTGCTGCCGCAGGACTTGGATAATGACGTCGAGTAGCTCCCTCTTTTTAATGCTTAACTGGCTTTGTGATAAGTCTATGGAGCCAAAGTATTATTAGCAATTTGTCCACAAGCGCATAACTGAAAGTTTCATTACTGGGAGGATAAAATATAAACGCCCTCTCGACGTCTAACCTAGCTTGCTCCTCATCTTGGTGCGGAGCAATTGCGGACCAGTTTGGATCGATTCTGGTGTCTGCGTTACAACCAAGCAATATCGGCCCTACAGTTATCATTAACAATTGACATACGCCATAAACTGAGCGGGAACGCAATACAGGCCTGTCTTCTTAATGAATCCGACAACAACCCACTTTTCGACTTTGCGAGTCTGGCTAGCGCATCATAATCTCTGTTCGAAATCGCCTCTTTGATCTGGGCTTCTTTCGCCAGTCGAAACTTCTGCTGCGGAGTAAGCTGTGGTACGTCTGGAAACAAGATCGGCGGATCCATCATAATGAAATCGATAATGTCCCGTCACTTCGGACTGAATACGCCTTAAACTTGGGCTTAGGGCCCAATATGGGGGATTTTCGCAATCTACTGCAGAAGACCACGAAGCCTTCGCACATGTAACGTACGTCATGGTAGTCACGAATATGCCATATATCACAGAGTTTTTTCACATTTTGACAGTTTTATGGTAAAAGAACAAAACTGGTTATTTCTGCCTTACAAGTTGTAGGAATGTAATGCATCTGTCGGATGAGCGTCAAATGCAACTCTACCGAGTTTCTCTAATCATGATTCCCACTACGCCGCGATGCTCACTGGTGCAGGTTATTCTAACTCCGTGCATTAATTAGCAGCCACAAACTGTGGTTAGCTCTGAACATGTTTCACAATATGTTTCTAGTCTCTCTAATCTCGACGAATCAAATTGGAGCCTGCCCACTGTATATGATGGATCCCATTCCCTATTGTGTTCGTTTTGTTTAGAATATTTCATGCACGTCGATAAATCCTGCAGACACCAAAAACATTGTCACGTGACGATATCGCTCCGAGCACCGGTGCCCCGTGATTTACTTTATAGATATGATATGAGGGATGACCAGGGAAAAGTGCAGACTGAAATTATTCGGCTTTTCTTGAACAAGCGTGGCACTAATGACGGTCCTAAACCGCCCGTGTAATCCCTTCCTGCCGACTAGAAGGTAGGATAACATTGATCCCCAACTGATTTCTCATCTGCCGGTAGCGCGCCGTTGAGAGCGTGCTTACGATAACACGGGCGAAGAAATACTTTGGCTCGGGGCCGACTTGGACATGAGTCTAGTTGTCCCAGCTCAAGGTCGATTGGAGTGCGGCGGTCAATATGGCCAGCGCTGTGTGGTTGGCCCGCCCAGGACAAGGTCACAACTCGGCAAGAGCTATTGCGACTGAGTCAGCAGTCGCCCGAAACTTACCATCTTTTAAAGAAGGCGCTGTGACACTTTTCAAAGCCCACTTCAACCGGCTTTTCGATCCTTTTGCCGTAAGGCGGGATCCGAGATCACAGGAGGTCGCTTCAAGGTTTAAGGAGGGCATACGATTGCTCTCGGACGAGCAAGGGCCTGCGCGAAATATCGCTCCGATTGGAAAAGCTGCTGGTCGAGCCAGATGCGGAATTGTCCAGGCTGGACCCTGGATAGAGCGCTGCAGCCGTAGGGCTTGCCCAGGCCAAAAGCAAGGTCGGAAGCGGTTGGACGAGTAATAATGTTTAATTTTGGAATACTCAGCATGCTCTGAGAGCATGATCGCAGGCGGTAGTGTTGCTGCTACGTTGGGTCCTAGCCCCTCGTGTATATTATAGAAACAGCAATGCTTCTATGAATTTAAATCTGTCAGCAACTCTGACGCGTGCGGCTGTTCTTTTCATTGTCTTCTTGCGTTGGGTCTTTGTGTTTGCTCGTCTTTTCCGGCAATGTATACAAGGCTGGGAGCCGGCCCAGATTCCCGCGGTGTTCTTCATTTTGGTAAAAGTCTATTCCAAGATCTGCTTACGAGATTTTGTTGCGTCCAGTGAGATCGGAAAACCAGACATCTAACAACGGCATGAGGCACTACAAGATAAGGCCGAGCCCGAGTGATTGACGATGATGCGGCGCGAGTGGTCCAAGCGGTTGGTAGCGTCAAACTGGGTTCGGCTTAGCTCCGATCTCACGTGCATCTCCACAACCCGTTTTTAGACAGCCGAGCTCTTTTTTGGCGCCGGAGCAGAACTTACTGGCCCCTCTTTTCGCTCCCCGCAGTTCCGAACCCCATATAAGTGCCACTCTTCCTCTATAGAAAGAACCGTATCCTCGTCCTCTCTCATTAATAACCTAATAATGACCATCGATTCGATGTCCAAGGTCTTCATTGGAGCTCTGGATGCGGGGACAACATCCTCAAGGTGAGAAATATCGGCAGAGGATATGTGTGCGATTGGCGCTGCTGTCCTAAATATAATATTCTGGGATCATTGTATGCTAACAGCTGCAGATTCATTATCTTTGACGATAGGGGCCGGCCCTACGCTGTACACCAGATCGAATTCGAACAGCATTATCCACATGCGGGGTAAGTTGGGGACTGTCATTGACAAACCATTGTTCGGAGCAGACGCTGACCACCGAGTAACAGCTGGCACGAGCAAGACCCGTACGAGATTATAAAGTGTGCGAACAACTGTATTGAGGGTGCTGTCGAGAAGTTTGTGGCTGCTGGATACAATGCCTCCGATATAAAAGCAGTCGGAATTACTAACCAGCGTGAAACCACTGTATGTCCCTAGTTGGACTGCCTTGCAAGTGTTCTAGGGGCTAATAGTATATAATAGGTCGTCTGGGATTCTGAGACCGGGAAACCACTGTATAATGCGATTGCTTGGCCTGACACCCGAACTGCCCGTTTGGTGCATCAATTCAAGAGCAAGAACGGCGCCGAAGAACTATTTCGACGATGCGGCCTGCCCCTTTCCACCTATCCGTCCGCGCTCAAGCTCGTGTGGCTACTACAAAATATTCAAAGTGTCCAAGAGGCACGAACGCGTGGGACGTTGATGTTCGGTACCGTCGACACTTGGTTGGTGTACAACATGACCGGCGGCGGCAAGCCTGGAACAGACACGAAGTTTGTGACTGATACCACCAATGCGTCACGAACTATGTTCCTAAATATAAACTCGCTAAAGTACGATGACTTCCTCCTTGATTTCTTTGAAGTCTCTCGGGGCGTGAAGCTCCCTGACATAGTTTGCTCCGCAGACAAGGACGCTTACGGGAAAATCGCTTCCGGTATTCTCGCCGGTGTAAGTATTGCGTCGTGTCTCGGTGACCAGTCAGCGGCTTTGGTCGGACAACGAGCGTTCAGTGTTGGCATGGGAAAGAACACGTATGGAACTGGCTTGTTTCTTCTCTACAATACCGGTGAGGAACCAGTATTTTCGAAAAACGGTCTCCTAACCACTGTCGGCTATCATTTCAAGGGATCAAAGCCTATATACGCGTTGGAAGGATCCATTGCCGTTGGTGGCGCGGCAGTTAAGTTTCTGCGAGATAATTTACATATGATATCGGAGTCGGACGAGGTCGGACAATTGGCGGCAAAAGTCCCTGACACTGGCGGCGTCGTGTTTGTCACAGCTTTCTCGGGACTGTTCGCGCCTTACTGGATTGACAATACGCAAGGAACGATTTACGGTATCACTAACTACACGACCAAGGAACATATAGCTCGGGCAACCATAGAGGCCACCTGCTATCAGACGAGGGCAGTTCTGGAGGCCATGGCCAAAGATTCGGGATACGAGTTGAAGACGCTTAAGGTCGATGGTGGCATGAGCAACTCGGATGTATGCATGCAAATACAAGCGGATATTATTGGCCTTGATGTCGTTCGCCCACAGTACAGAGAGACGACCGCGTTGGGTGCGGCCATTGCCGCAGGCTTGGCAGTTGGCGTCTATGCCAGCCTTGACGAGTTAAAGAACGTGAACACCGAGGGGGAGACTACGTTCAAACCTTCTATTACTGAGAAGAAGCGTGAGAAGTGGTACAAACTCTGGCAGCGTGCTGTGTCACGATGCGGTGGTTGGTTGCAAGATGATGATGATGAGGAGGAGGAGGAGGAGGATGACTCCGTTGACGAGGAGGATGACTTTGAGGTTGAGGACGTGAAGAAAAGAATGGAAAACTGGGTTGAGTTTGTATAGGGGTTTTACAGCAGTGTTCAAACATAACTTGGGCCTTAATCGTCTTGATTATTTAATGCATTTTTTAATTATTTCTTTTCGCTCTGAGGCTATCATAAGTTTTATTTAATTAAGAAGCATACGCTAACCACACATGACGCGAAAAAATGGTTGCGCGCGCACTCACAATGAGAGCAAATAGCCAACAACAATAACACAGCGCCAATTTAAAAATTAAAAAAAACACCAATGCAAATTTCCAGCAGTTTATAGTATCATGATTTTACGCGACAACAGACGACTGTAGCGTGTAATTCCATCTCGGCGTTCCATCAATGAATAATTGATAATTCAGGAATGTAGAGCCATCGTCTTTGGTTTCGATATCGATCTTGCCAACCTTAGAATTGCCATCCGGCATATACATAAAGGTCACATCTTCGTTATCCTTCTGCTTATGCGTCCTGATGGGCAGGAAAAATTGACTGAGCGGACTGGCAGAGAACTCGTACGCATCATTGCCAGGCGCTCCATCAGGTGCAGGAAATCTTATCGCGGCCGCTTCATGTCTATCGCCGGACAGGACCACAACGCCGCCAACGCTCCAGAACCATTTCAAAATTATTGCCCGTTCGTACAGATATCCCGACCACGTATCGTACGTGTCGATTCCTCTCCAGTTCTTAGTAAACGGGATCGACGACACAATAATCTTAAACGGAGCATCTTTATTTTCTTGAAGCCACACTCGTAAATCCTCCAGTTGCTGGCTACCTAAAAGCGTTTTATCTGGCCCATCCGCAGAAGTGGTTACCGATCGGTATGACCGGGTATCCATCAAAAAGAATGGAATGCCTTGTCTTTCGAAAGCGTAATACGTCGTATTCGGACGAATCGGACCAGGATTACCGGTTCCTTGGTATGTCTTCCACGCCGAAGTTGCAGGACCATATAATCTTGACGACCGTGGGTCATAGTCATTTATGATCTCGTGGTCGTCAAACACGTGCATCATAGGAAGGCGGTTGAACCCTGAAACTTGAAGATCCGCATAGACCTGTCTGTAGTGCTCACGATATGCTTCTTCGTCTTCGCCCATCAGCCTTGGAACGTCTGCGTAAATAAAATCGCCGAGGAATATGAAAAAGTCGACTTCAGATATTAGCGGTCGATTTATTCGGAATCCATGGACCGTCAACGGATGATCAAATGGGTTGTAAGGGATACGCCTACATACACATTATTAGTCATATGACAATTGACATATCCCAATTTCGAACCTTACGCTTTTATACAAGACGAACTGAGAAAGCTGAACTTGCCCGGTTTGCTAGGAGCCGTAGTGAACGTTGAATTAAGACTCGGCGTCGAGAAAGCATAAGCCGTCGATGGCTTCAAGCCGGTAATGTCAACTTGCACAGTATAATCAGTCGATTCATCTAATGAGATGGCAAATTTCTTTTCAAGCCATCCCGCCCAATTCGTTATATCGAAAACATCTGGCTCTGATTGATCAATTTCGCGATATCGAACAATAACTGGGAATCTCAAAGCTTCGCGGACGACAAACCGTGCTGACGTGTCCGACACATATCCCACCCTTGTGAACGCAAGATTGTGTATGGGAAACGCGTGGTGCGGTGTATATATCAGGTCCAGCGCGAATGCTAAAAGCGAGACATTGACAGCGATCGTGAGCAAGGTTGCAGCCGGTCTTGAATGTGAAGGCACTCCGAACAACAAGACACTCCACAACGACCTAGAAGCTGGTGCTTCTGTTGACACCTTGGCTGATACAGCAGACTGTTGTTGGTCGGTCTCTGTTTTTTCTGAAGTGCCATTTGTGGCTGTAGCCTCTTTTGTAGACGACTTGGCGGTCAAGGTCTCCGGTCCATCAGCTTTCGGTTCTGCCGGTCTTTCAGAGCCGAAGATGTAGAAGAACAAAGTGACATAAGCAACAAACAGGGAGTATATCGCGTTAGGCAAGCCACTTGACGGGATCTAACCAAATGACTGTTAACCGGCAACAAAATCAACAGTCTCGTAACATGGAGTTATACCCATCGCAAGAACACATAGGTAACAAGCCGCAGCGACGTGGACGACGCAGCACACAGGGCAACCAGTACTGATTTAGCAAAGAGCATGTTCGAATATGAATCTGCTTTTTATCACGATCTCCGTATAGCTATCACAGAGAGCAAACAACTTCGTTTGCACTCTGAAGGATCAAGTTCATCAGAAGCGGGCAAGGTGTGGTTTTGTTGTCTGGAGGTGGTGGGTGTAAATTATTTGGGCGCCATGTCTTAACTTTGAACCTGACTCAATAAGTGACACCGACTTATTCGACCTCACTAGTCATACAGCTTCGTTACCTACACGTGGGTTTATAACAAGCTTAAGTGATGACACAAGCGATGCTATCCAAAAATCACGATGCCTAGACAACAGTTACACGTTTGTCATCAGTTCACCGAATCTGTCTAATTAGTTGGAGGAGTTTACAGGCAGTATATTTTGAACCAAGTTCTGCCATGGTGAGGTCGATCGTGCTGTCGCGGTTCTGACAACTGTATCGTTGGATTCGCTTGTACAATACTTTACACGCAAATTACTTGAGTAGATTGCGTTATCAGCCGTACTAATCGTCAACTGAATGACCCTTTCTGCCTAGCAACAAAATGCGCAAAGCATGAATTAAGAAAGATCAGAAGGTACCAAAAGCGTCCTAGTAACGTAACAAGAGTTGCGTCGAACGCCGTCATCATATACATAAAGTCACAAAAGGCGAACTTGAGAATCCACCCCGGACAATATCCGACAGCTAACGCCTGGTTTTCATCATGTACAACGTAAAACGCTGGAAGGTCATTAAAGAAGAAGAAAAAACAGCGGGTGCAAAATTTCGTTGCGTTTTATACGTGCGAACCTGTGTGCGGCTTTAGCATATACGACCAAGCGCTGTTGGAGATATACCTTAAATATCTGTACTTTGTGTTGGAATGTCCAGGCTCGGGCAAAAAAAAATTAGCCTGTACGCATAGTTACACAACAACGTACAACCGACACGACTGTCCAGAGTAATTGCAGGAAGCAAGTTGAGTGTGAAAGTTGAGGAGTGTGAGAGGGGATACCTTGACACGTTTCTGTTCTTCCTCCATCGAGCATAAAATGTCGTTATCGACTCGGAGTATTCGTTAACAACCGGCCACGGATTGTCCCCGACTCAATTGAGTACTCATGGCAGCTACACCCAGGTTAGAGGTGTCAGGATAGGAGCCGGATCATATCTCAACCGCGACTACGGTCTCGTGGGTGGGCACA
The DNA here is from genome assembly GCA_030407185.1 of Lipomyces yarrowii. Lineage (NCBI taxonomy): Eukaryota > Fungi > Ascomycota > Lipomycetes > Lipomycetales > Lipomycetaceae > Lipomyces > Lipomyces yarrowii. Next base: position 24,451 of record JANJPG010000003.1, read on the forward strand.
CCTTACCTCGGTCGCAGATGATACGATGGTTGGGCGAGAGGTCTATCAACGGTGACTTTGGCGGAAATCCGTTTTGCTACGCGCCATGGAATCACATACCAAATTACATTCCGCACAAGCCTTCTAAGCTGTCTCGAGACGAAAGTGTCAAAAAAATGACCGGTCAAAACTCTCGACAAAATGCCGATGAAGATACCTACAAACCATTCCCACTGAATCCCTTCACGAAGACGTCGTTCCTACTGTCGGAGGACTTGAGAGACGCAATTTTGCAGTCATGTCAAGATCCAAAGATGTCTCTTTGGCAAATAAGCTCATTGTTCGGTATCAGGAAGGAGCGAGTCGCTGCTACAGTCAAGCTTGCTGAGATTGAGAAATCTTGGGAGGTTAAGGTAAGAAATTTCATCAATAATGCGAATGCTCCGATTTGGGACCGGCAAGATTCCAGGCAGTCAATCAATGATGAGATCAAGTACAAAAAAAAATATTCGATTAGTCTTGAAGACTCCCAAATGGTTAGACTTGCAATCGCTGATTGATTAACGTTGACAAGTTTGGAGGATTTGCTGTCCCAATGGAGATACGCGAGTGACAATCCTTTTGCTTCATATTACTTACTGACTACTTTGAAGGGAAAAATAACGCCGGATCTTGCTCGATATGCTCATCGGATGTATATGATGATGCCGATAACGAATGGCCGTTTATCACAGACGACCTTAGCCGACAAGTTAGGCGTCGAACCTATGGAAGAGATTATTCCTCCTCAGACTACCCAGCGCAACAATATTCAGATCATGCACGAGACGGCGGATTTCTCGCCGAAGGATGCGGCGAACATTTTGCATGCTCCAGAGGCCTCAGAGCTGATGGATCGCCAGCTGTACTCTGATATTCCTGAGCCGTTCAGTTTTCGGGGCACTGCAGATAAGGATTTGGTGAAGAAGATCAAGCAATGGAAGGGACGTAACACAGATGTCGTATTTAAAGGCGACAACATATGGGTGGCAGTTCCGGCAAAGACAGGCACGGTCGGCTACAGATATGGTGCTTCCAGAGATCATCGGAAAAAGCATCGAAAGCACAAAGATGAAAGATTAAACATATAAGGTTAACAGTTATATATTTGTACATACGAAGTTGGAAATGCTTGTATATTTGGATCTAAGAATATATGACAAATGCATGCATAATCATGAATGTGACTATAAATATGCGGTTGACGACAAAAATAATTTTAAGCTTCTAGTCTATCAAAAAATGCCTTGAGGCTCTCAACCTCACCCTTCTCCCACTGTGTAATCTTTCCTTGCCATTTCGCACCCTTGCCGCCGCCCTTGAGGCCCTTGATAATGCCCTCTTCGCGTATTTTGGAGGCGACCTTGTCAGCTCCATCTCCAATAACCAAAAGTGCCCCTCCATTTTTGCCAGCACCACTGGCAAGAAGCACAACACCGCTATTAGGCTCCAAATTACCGATTTCCGCGACCAGCGAATTGAAATAATCGAGGCCAACTAAATCACCACGATAAACATATGCCTTCCTCTCCAACATGAGGGCGGCCTTGACACGGGCAGATTCAGTCTTCACGACATCAAATATCCATGATTTCTCGCGCTTTAACGAATCTCGAAGTTGGCTCTCCAAGCGGCTGATCTTGGCTTCAATCTCCTCTGTTTGACACGAAAGTCGGGAATTAAGGGCTCGCGTCAAATTATTTGAGTCTCTAGCATATGCACGCACACGATCACCTATCAAAAAATACAATCTACTATTTGCTCCTCTAATTGGCAGCTGGTGAAGGAGAGCGATTGATCCCATCTCCCGAGTGTTTTTCAGGTGTGTACCGCAGCATGGATTAGCATCGAGACTGCCAATATGAACAACTCGAAGAATGCCTCGTTCGGCATCGTAATCCTCGGGAAGTTTGTCCTTATTCACAAGATCTTTATCCGGCACTTCAACCCATATATCAATGCCTTGTCTAATAATATCATTGCATGTCTCTTCCGCATGCAATACATCTTCATCACTCAGCTTTCTAGGCAGTTCAACATACGATACCTTTTCCCCCAAGTTCCAAGCCAATGTGGGTACTTGAATTTGATCCAGGACCGCAGAGATAAGATGTTGGCCACTGTGCTGCTGCATATGATCAAATCGTCGTTTCCAGTTAACCTCTAACTTAACAGGAGTATTAGGCTCAATAGGCTTTGACACTTTATGGAGCGCGGTAAGTAGTTGTCGACGGATTGCAAGGACCGGATATTGTTCGTCAGAAGTGGAAATGACTCCGTGATCAGATGGCTGACCTCCGCCTATCGATTACGTGAGAAAATGATTCGTCTGATAACATTCGTGCATACAGTATTGACCCCATACCTTCTGGGAATAGAATTGTGTCCTTAAGTTCCACTTCATAGCATTCCTGAGCAACTTCTGAAGGAGTTGTTTGTACTGCCGATTTCTTGCCAGCTTTCGACTGAGTGGGTGTCACGATTTGCCGACATTGCACCACGGTAGTCTCGAAATTGCGAAGATATGAATCAACTTGGCATGCTAACGCGCCAACGACTGCCGAAGTCGCCATTGTTGTCATGTAGTGCTAAACTCTGAACACCAAACAGAAGAAATTCAACCGGGTTGTTCTGGATATATTTTCGAGCCAAAGTGCCTGGCACTCTCGGAAATTTGAACACCATCCCATTTCAGGAGTTTGGGTTCAACTGTACCTATCGCGGTTAGCATAACAAACTCTAATGAATAATCGGATAATTAAGAATCGTGATAGTCAGTACCTGCTCGACAGAGGACTTGAACGTATTGTGCAAGTTATTTGATCAGATCTCGGCCATGACGGGTTCCTCTGCATTAACCAGGACAGTATCAATTAACAAGGAATCGCTTTCGGCACAGTTATTGGCACAAATTTGGCCTATGCTGTAGTCAGGGGACAAAACGTGTCACGCTGCGGCGGCTGCGGTGACGCTTCTGTTACCGCGACTACATTGAGCAGCTCACCGCAGAGACGAGAAGGAAAGAGAAGAGTCTGGGCTGCTCCTCCGCAGTTTGCTCCACCATTAATAGCTCTCAACTTTCTCCGCCCCCCCTCCCCAACAGCACCGGTATCTTCCAGCTTCGTGCTTCCAGTAGCGCGGCATACACCTGGGCAGCGCACAGAATGTCGCTATTGTCGACGATCCGCAACAAGGCTGCCGCGTTGACGCTTTTTGATTCCAACACCGATCGACGTTCGACCGATGAGATGTTCCGCCATACCTACCGGCTACCAAGCAATGCCACACTGCAAGCTTCGATATCCACGGAGTTTTCCATCGAATCTTCAGCACTGTACTTTCCAGGAAAATTGCTGCTGTCAGAAGCATACCTTGTGTTTGACTCGATAGAGGCAAGATCATGTTACGTTGTTATGCCATTAGTTGCCATACGCCGGGTCGAGAGACTCGCGTCTAAATCGTACCTGTTTGCGCTCACAATTCAGACTCTTCACGGACTCAAATTTAACTTGCAATTTGTTGGTTTGCGTTCTCAAATCGAGCAATTTTGTGACAGACTAAAGCAGAATTTACGTGCAAATGTGTCCGACATGCGATTGCTCAGAAAGTTTCTGTCCACACTTTACTCGGAATACATGCTTTCAGATATGTCAGGGCCTGGTAATGATGGTAAACGGGATACCACTGCGGTACCCCCCGGTGGTCTTGGCCAAATATTCAAATATCCTGGCGACCCGCGCAAGTTACGGGATAAGTCGAAACTAAGGCTCTGGGCCGAATACATGCGTGACCATGGACGAAACTTAACACTGATCCGACTACCGACATTTCAAAAGTTAATCCGTGTTGGCCTGCCAAATCGACTGAGGGGTGAAATATGGGAATTATCTTCAGGTTCAATGTACTTGCGTCTTGCAAATCCCAATCTTTACAATTCGCTGCAGAAGGAGTACGCTGGTCGCACATCACTAGCAATCGAGGAGATAGAGAAGGACTTAAATAGGTCGTTACCGGAATATCCAGCGTACCAGTCAGAGGAAGGTATTGAACGATTACGAAGGGTCCTCACCATGTATAGTTGGCGAAATGAGTCCGTTGGATATTGCCAGGCCATGAATATTGTCGTCGCTGCTTTACTAATGTAAGTCGTCGAGGTCCTTTTTAACAAGTGTGGGAGGCTGCGCTAATTTTGGCAATAGCTATATGAGTGAGGAACAAGCTTTTTGGTGTTTATCAATGCTTTGTGACGATTTGCTGCCTGGATACTATTCACAAACAATGTACGGCACTTTACTGGATCAGCGCGTGTTTGAAGCACTTGTTGAGAAGACGATGCCGATTCTATGGGAGCATCTTGTTAAATCAGATGTGCAGCTCTCGGTTGTTTCACTGCCTTGGTTCTTGTCGTTGTACGTAAACTCCATGCCTCTTACGTTTGCTTTCCGAGTTTTGGATGTGTTCTTCCTGGAAGGTCCAAAAGTTCTTTTTCAGATAGGTCTTGCTATATTACGCATTAATGGCGAAGAGCTATTGGACGTGAACGATGATGGCTCGTTTATTTCCATTTTGAAGGACTATTTCTCGCGCTTAGGTGACTCGGCGCATCCAAATTCGAAGAACGAGAAACTGCGGGAAGTAACAAAGTTCCAGGAGCTCATGGTTGTTGCTTTCAAGGAATTTTCTGTCATTACGGAGGATATTATCACTGAACAGCGTCAGAAGCATAAGAACCATGTCTTGGATGGCATTGAATCATTCGCCAAGCGGACGCAGCTTCGAAATTTACATAAGACAGGGCATCTATCGCAAACTGATTTATCGAACATTTATGATAGATTCTTCCAGGCACTGCAGTCAGCCAGGCTAGGGCTAGGCCCGACAAAAACCCTCATGGATATGGAAAGCTTCCAAATATTTATGCAGGGTATCACAAAGTGGGCAGACGAGCCCCATGACTTCTTGGCCAGACTCTTCCACAGGTGGGACGTTGACCTACGCGGTGGACTATCGCTGCAGGATATTGTGACCGGTCTCGGTAGTATTATGGAGGAAGATATCATGAATAGTATGGCATACTTCTTCGAACTCTATGACGACGACGGAGACGGAAAGGTCGATCGAGAAGGTATCCTACATATGTCTGAAGGTCTTCTGTATATCACGCATCGCCTCACTGCCAAGCCAGCCCGTGAAGGTGAGGATGTGAGCCCCGCCGGCTCTAATAGCGCGTCGCCACCTCCTGGCCGGGCAGGACCACCACCAGTGGACTACCTGTCGTCAATAAGTGCCTTTATCCATCGCGCATTTGAGTATGCCACTCCTGATGTGTCTCAAGAAGAAGAAGAAGAAGAAGAAGAAGCCTCGTCGGAAACGCTTATTCCGGTGGACAGCAAATCGTCATCTAGTAATAAGGTCAGTGCCAATGTGGCTTTAGATCCTAACCACCCTCTGCATATTACGTTGCCGACGTTTCGAATGGTGGTCTTGGCGGACGAAGCCCTGGAACGTTTCTTCGCCCATGACTTCGCGGGCTCTGTTAAGTTAGGACCAGCCAAGGGTGCTCTTCGAGAAAAAGGCACGCTTCGTGAACTCTTCGATAGTCTGGTATCAGACAGCATGCGCGTTGCTGGAGAAGTTAGGCGGCGAATTGATGAAATGGAGAGGCAAGCGCGAGAACAACAGGCTCGTGAGGAAGCTATGGCGGCAAGAACTTCAAATCAACAACAACAACAACAGCAGCAGCAGCAGGAGGAGGACGATGATGAAGATGATAATGTCAGAGAAATGGATAGAGATATACTGGCTGGCATGGAGGTCGAAGGAGTTGTTGATGTACACGAGAAGAATCATCTGGCGTCAGGACCGGCGTAGATGTATCATATATAAGTATATATATAGAGAACATCTGGATATGGACATAGGTTTTGCAGACAAGCTTTAATTGTAGGAGTTCTTCTTTGAACGGAGTGGACTGGAAAAGAGAGTTATGCGATGGTGTTACAATGCGATCATATTTACTTGGTTTATCTTGATCTTCTACGTTTGTTTCTCTATCAAAGGACCCTACCCCATTTGACTAAAAATAGCGCAAACCGCTTGACTTGTCATGCTGTTGCGAGGAGAAAATCTAGCTCATGAATTGTCTATATCGAAAAGACTCCGGTGTGACACCCCACGGCTGCTCCGTTCAAGCTCAGCAAAATGTTCATACAAAATGTTTATTGAATCCCTAGACCTAAACTATATTTATGCATTTGACATCTATATTCTTTCTTTTTTTTCATTCCTCGTCATCAAAACCTGTTAATGGGACCCTTTCTCGATTCGGTACTGGATTACGGATACCATGTTAATAAAACAAGACAATTGCCCAAGTTGCCGGGCCAAATCAAACAAACAAACAAATAAAAAAATAAACATACGAGGATAGGACATAGGAATTGGTTTATGGTCGGCATAGATATATTTTCGGCGGAAAGAGGTGAGCGCAATGATGCCTGGGATCGTTGTCAACGAGAGAGCCAACGGCCAGAAATATTGTGGACGAGTGCGGGCATAGTACCGCAGAGTCTATAAAGAGGCGACGGTTAGTCTCTATTCCTTTTTCCAATCTTACAAGCTGCGACATCCTATTCGTTTGTCGACGGCAAGCAAGATATATGTTACTGAGCTCCTTCCTCGAGCTAGGGAAGATTGGCTCAAAAACTCATCTGGGGATACTTACGTCGTACGGTCTTTTCATAAAATACGGTCTTTCCGACATCTTCAAAACTGTATATTCAAACGTAAGTGAACCTCGGTTTTAGCTCTGCTGCAAAGAGTCGGAATCAACAACAAAATCTCCTAATATTCTTAACGCGACATGACCCAATTCGGACTTTGAGTTGCCGCCGCTCAGTTAATACGAGTCGGCGGTGATTGGCTGTAATAATGCGCAAATCCGTGGGTGTCGTGGTCGATGGCACCCTAACCCAATACACTATGGCAATCCAACACATTTGTTTCATGCCAGATTCTTTCATTCGTGATATTCGTCGGCTTACATGCCAACTGATATCCCTGGAGTTATGTGGGATGATCTCTGTCGTCTTCCTACTTTTCAGTAGCATGGAATAGCTACTTTGTTCTGTCTCTGAAATGGCTGTCCACTCAACACAATCATGAAAGATAAGGATAATTGTAGCCTCATCTAGAGAACCCGAACAGAGTAAAGAGCAACGAACAGAAAGCCATTAACACAAATTAAAAGCACAAGTAACACAACACATTGCACGCCAGCCACAAAGCAAGCACAAAAATGGAGTTTAGCGATAACTTTGCTACAACAACAAAAAAAACTGTTACGCCACGACCGCGATAAACAACCTTATTTTAAAACCCTCTAAAAATTAAATTAACCCAAAAATTTTGATTTGAAATAAGAAGTCGCAGCAGCCTTCTTTTGATCTTCTAAGAAATCGGAAATACTCTGCAGGCGGTTTGTGTGAGCTCTTATCTTATGGCTAAACCAGATAAAAACTTACTTTGACGTAGTCACTCGACGTTTCCTCTAACTTTGAGAATTGACTTTGCATAAATCCCAACCGTTCTCCTCTCTCATTAGCTCCATCCGCCATACCCGCGAAAGCGCTGTTTGATTTTCTCCCAAAATATGTAGAGCTGCGTGAAGATGAAGACTGACTACTGCTTGTATGAATCATCTGTGTAGCTGCCAATCTCTGTTGCTCCCGACGAGCACGCTCCTCTTCCATCATCCTTTTAGATTTCGGGCGATGCGGACCTCCAACTACACAATACTGATTAGAACCACAACAGACAGGATTGTGAGAGCATACGTACTGAGTAAATCGAAGTCATCGGCGTTAACATACTTCGTCCCAGACATCCATTGTATAGTGCTGATCGCCGGTCGCGGGGGCTGTTTCTTCATCACGTCGTACAAGGAATCGGAAATTTTTTCTCCATTCTTTCCTGTAGCTTTTACTGCCATAGCCTTACCCCACACGTTAAATAATGCAGACTCGTTCTTTCCGATGCCAAGTAGTACATCTCCGTTCAGTGATACTATGCTCCTCGAAGCATAGCGAACATCGTGAAATTTCTGCGCTGACAAACTAGTTATTTCCTTGAGGGATGGAATGGCATAAATACGGATAAATCCTGATTCAGTCAGACATACAAGCACGAGCGTATCTCCTTGCCGCAATAGAGATAATCCCGCTACCAATACCTTGTCATCGAACGATTTGCCTGCCATCCTCGTCTTTGCTGGCCGGATTACCCGGGCTTCCTCGGGAGTAACCGCGATCAGCGCACCAGAAATAACTATTCCCTGAGGCAATTTCTGTAAAATTGTCGGTGATGCGACAGCAGACACACCGTATTCAGCATCAAATGGAATAGTTGCTATCACCTTTCCCTTCAGTTGCACCGCCCCGACAAACTGCAGGGCATGCGTTCCTCCTCGAACAGGAATGATACGGAAAGTGAGCAGTCGTCCCAAATTTGTCCCAACACTGAGTAAAATTGAGGAGAAACCGTCGCCCTCAAGGGCCATGATGGAGAATTCTAGGGAGAGAGGAATTTCCAGCTGCACGCCTTGGCTTTGTGTGGATGACCTATCACCAGCACGAAGAGGGAACTTCCTGTTCGAGAGCTCGATTCCTAAGCCATTGACGTCTTCCAAGTAGATCAAGGACATGCTTCGTAGTTCAACCACCGCCAGCGTACCGAATTGATATCCAACAGCAAGAAATCCAATGTCACTATTCTTGACGGCGGTGATGGGTCCTCGCTGCGGACTCAGGACAAACACCGGTAAAAATCCTTCCTTCATTTGCGGATCAATACGTCCAGATATATGCCGGATCACCGGCGGGCGTCCATTTGGTTCTATTGCGTCTGCCGATTCTAATCGCCTTTGGCGTTCTTCCGGTAATAACGGCTTGTTCAGACCGAATTTAAAATACACAAGCTCCCCAGTCTCGCATGCAATCGACATCTCGCCCATTTGACCAGCAAAAGAAATAGCCGACACCCTAACATCCGCGGATCTCTCTAAAGCATCGGCAATCGAGAGGTCCAGGATCTGCGAATCTTCTAACTCACCATGTGACGCGTCCCATAGCCGGACCCAGCCGTCAGAGTGACCTGTGAGCACGATATTCCGCGTGTCGAACTTTCTGAGTCGCGACCGGGCCGGAGCCCCACCGGTGAGCATTGCATCGCTCTGGGTTTTTTTGGACGCCATCATTCCGATCCACTGCTCCCTTCGCACTGAAGCAACTGAAAATGCAGACATTCGCGGCTGGATCCAGCATAGCGACGGCGGGAACATGGAGGCAACTGGTAAGGCCGCCCCAGTGGGGTATTCAATTGAGTAAAGCTCCCCCGACGAGAGTATCACAACTAATGCAAGGGGATCATAATTGCCAGCGTAATAGGGGGACATCCGAGGAATCATAATGAAGTCCACAGGATCAGCTCCTTCAGGAACCGGATAAATACGTTGCCGCCGTGGTTGTGAGTAATGATCACCTTGAGCCTGATATGACGTGATTTGTATAAGCGGTGTGGGACCAAAGTCCATGTACGTGATACCCTTTAGCGGCAAACTACCAGGCTGGCCTCCGGCAATGAGTAAAGACGTGTCTTCTGGATTGGTGGTACAACACCACGCTATTCTATAGATTGGCTCTCGTGGACTGTCAGCAATGTCTGAGGTGCTGACGTAGCTTTTCCGTGGAATATTTACTTCAGTATCTTCAACTGTTCGCGCCTGAAGAAGCACACCTTCTTTTGCGTCCCAAAATACAAAACAACCGTCCTCGTATGCTGTAACAATGTGATGACCATTAGGATGCCATGCACCGGTTGTCAACCGAGGAAATCTCGACCTGGCGTGCTGAGAAGGATGCAGGTCCCCTCCAGGCGCACCTGGCGGGACCTCATATTGCAGAACCAGGAGAATATCTTCATCTACCATGGAATACACAACAGCACAATTTTCGTATCCAATCAAAATGACCTGAAACGATCGAGGGTGTAAAGCAATAAACAATACCGGCGACATTGGTGCCCTCGGTAGGGCTGTCTTCTGCAGATTTCCTATTCGGTAGGGAGCCTTTGTACCCCGATCGACATCGTATACAATAGTTAGGCCATTTTCAAGCCCAAGAAATAGCCAATCCAGTGCTGGGTCGGATTCCACTGCCGAAATTGGCGAATTTGGCGTAAACACGGATAACACATCCTTGGTATCAAGGGATAGAACTGTAACAGCGTTGTTTCCGTCAACAATTACGAGATATATTGATTTAATAATCTGCAAATGAAGTATCGGCTTCCCTGGACATAAATCGAATTCTACTTCCACACCCGGTTGACCAAACACGTATACACGTCCTGTGTCTGTGCCTGCCACAAGAAGGCTCTGAATTGGATCAAAGGCGAGGACTGATATGCCACCATGAATGCCAAATCTGGCTATCTAGATTGCGGCAATTAGCAAAACCATCCATTCTGATGCCAGCTTCAATGAGCTGACGTGTTTTTTGAATAAAGCTTTATGGACTGTATCTTACATCTTCGAGCCCGAGTGCCTGGGCGGTTAGCCCTGATGAGAGATCACGTCCTTATTCGATCTTGAGCATCGTTGAAGCGCGGTGTTCCCGACCGGCTCGTCTCGAGACAGCAATTCCAACTTGATGATGCACTAACAGAAATATAAATCGTAGAGCTGCTAGAGCTTGTTGTTTAGCAGCATAATCCAACGTGCATACTTGACTGGGATGTAGGAATGGCGCTAATTGTTGAAGAGAAGGTTGCAGCTTCACACCCAAGTAGCTCCCATCAACTGGCTTGATGCAGCGTTGGGTATTCGGGCCCCGACCATCCTATTTCTGGGCGCCCCGGAACGCGCGGCGAATTTAGTCACCATGCTACTTCTAGTTTGCAACCATCTTTTACTGCGAGTCGCATGACCGCATTTTAATTGTAAATGACCGATTGGCGAGTGATTTGTAAATTTCATAAAAATTTGGACATGCCGACATGCTGCCAATTGAGATCTGGCTATGACTTGTGTTTGATTGAGGCAAGTAGAGTTCAGAAATTCCATTTGTTCAACTTTGGAGCAGACAAACACAAAAGAAAATCAAAACGATCCTCTCACGCATTCCAGCCTATATAAATACAACTTATTACAAGACCCACCCCGTAGACAACTTTTTATTTTTATCCGCCTTTCACATCACTTAAACTTTGATAGCGGCCTCCAAGGCTTTGCGGCGCTTCTCAAGCTTGGTGACGGTCTTGGTACCCATTATACCACCACCCCACTTACGGCGAGCATCCTCGTGTTTCTCAACGAAGTTAGACTTAATCGCAGAGATAAGAGTAGCGAGCTCAGCCTGGTCTTGGGATCGAACTTCGGTCAAAGCAACGACAGCGGCATTCTTCTTATGAACAAGAGTTCCAAGGCGAGCCTTACCCTTGACGATGGCATATGGGACACCCATCTTACGAGCCAGGGCAGGAAGGAAAACGACAAGCTCTATAGGGTCCACATCATCGGCAATGAGAAGAAGCTGAACCTTCTTGTTCTCGAGAAGGCCAACAACGTGGTTGAGACCATACTTGACCGCGTAAGGCTTCTCGGACACCTCTTCCTTCTTCTTTCCTTCGGCAATGGCAGCAGCCTCCTTAGTGAGACGTTCCTTCTTATCGGCCTTCGTCTCAGGTCTATATTTGTTCAAAAGCTTGAAAGCCTGAGTTGCGGTGTTCTTGTCGAGGACAGTTTGGAATTGACTGATGGCAGGAGGGACTTTCAAGCGGAGCTTAAGAATCTTGCGTTGTCGCTGTAGGCGAACATACTCCGGCCACTTAACGAAGCGCGCGAGGTTTCGCGTGGGCTGGACGTCCTGGCCAATGCCAAACGACCGTGGTCTCTTCTCAATCAAGGGGTTCTGTATAACGACTTAGAATGAGCCTGACAATGAACAGATTAGTTAATAATACATACCTTGGGAGCTTTCTTAGTGGCCTTGGCCGACGGAAATGGGGCGGGGGCTGGTTTCTTTCCTTTTGGCGGCTGTCATTGAGGATGGAGTCAGTTTTATTTCACCACAAGCAAATTACAGAAAATGCTTTTGAATGTGACACCATGACCCTCTACAGTCTCGTAATTCAGCGTTTTACAGCTTCACTCCAAGACTCAGCCTTTCAAGACAAAAGCGAGTGACTACCTGAATCAAGCGACAAAAGCAGTCAACTGCGCTCACAACTAGCAGATAGACATCCTCTTCTGCGGACAACCAAATATTCCGAGAATCAATCAATCCTTTAGCTCATGCCCTGTTTGAAAATTCATCGTGGACTGAACTTGCCGAAATTCAGCAAGACATCAGTATCCACAATTCTTATGAACTAGCAACTTTGCTGCCGCAATATTCGAGGATGTCATGGATGCATAGTCAAAAGCATCCTCTTGCCAATAGAGAATAATACTCACCATTGTGCTGACGTATCCGATCGTAGTATGTTGGAACTGGTTGATAGTTACCGGAAGATTGAATCAAGAAGGCTGATGAACGAAAGCGCACGCAGCATTCACGGCCTTGTTGCGTGACTGCTTTTCTAAAGTGGAGATAGCCCTAATAATGTAGGGTATAATAGGGTGACAAGCTTATTCACGTGATAATGTGGCGTCACTCAACTAACACGTGATACACGCCGGGTAAGTTACGTCGGTGGCTCGAGCATACAGTCGGCTGTGCCTAAATGTTCCCGCCAGCATCTCGACAGTCTCGAGCAGCAACCTCTATCGAGAATTGATGCCATCGCTTGCGGTTGTAAGGATTGATTTATACAAATATACCATATCGGATAAGTGGGAGGACGTGCTGCGGGCCCTCTCTTTCGAAGATACATTTAGAAACTGAAATCGCCGTACGTCGCCTGGCTACTTTCCCAGCAGGCGGCAGATACATCAGTAGTCGAACTTGCCTCTATTACACTACCCCGCCCCGGCGAGTACGCCACCGAGAATAATGGGCTACGACAAGATTGTTAAGGTATGCGCATGTGCATTATCGATGCAATAACTACTAAATAAATCTGTAGGGTGCTACCAAAATAAAGGTCAGTTCCTTCGATTATCCTAGAACGTTGGCCATAAACTTGTTGGATACTAAAATGGAATTGAATAGTTGGCGGCACCAAAGGCTAAGTATATTGAGCCTATCTTGCAGGGCACAACGAATAGTGATGAGCTGGACGAAATATTTCGGGCATTGTCTGCCAGACTGCGGGACTCCGCCTGGACAGTATGCGATTACCTTGCACTTTTATACCGGGGACTATGGTCTAATGCCTCGAGCAGATTGTTTACAAATCGCTGGTAGTTGTGCATATAATGATCCGGGAGGGCAACAAAGATGCAACGTTGGAATATCTCTCGCATCATGCTCGTATGCTGGATTGCAGTCAAATGAGCACCGGCGCTGGTTCGTGGCATGGAAGGGCTGCTAGATTACTTGACGACTAACAGTTAGACAGCTGCTCGTTATGGCGATATTATTGTGCGATACAGTAAATATCTTCAAGACAGGGTCCGTCAGTTCGCGTCAACAAAAACGGACTATGTTCGGCACAAGAAGGATAACCCAACTCAAGGGCGGCTACGCAACTTGCCAGTGGAAAAGGGTCTTTTACGAGAGGTCGAAAGCGTGCAGTCTCAGATTCGCTACCTTCTGCGGTGCAGATTTCTACCAAGTGACGTCAGCGATGACATATCCCTCACGGCCTTCAGATTGCTTGTACACGACCTTCTCGCATTGCACCAGGCCATGAACGAAGGTGTCATGAATGTTCTAGAACATTACTTTGAAATGTCGAAGTATGATGCAGAACGAGCCTTGGAGGTGTACAAGACCTTTGTCGATGAAATGGAAGGAATTGTGGAGTATCTCCAGGTCGCTCGCAAGCTTGAAAGTGCGACGCGCCTAAATGTGCCGAATATTAAGCATGCTCCGACATCGCTTGGTCAAGCTTTGGAAGAGTACTTGAATGATCCAGATTTCGATGTAAACCGACGGCAATTCCTGGCACAAAAAGAAGCCAAGATGGCCGCCCATCGGAGCGATATTTCGGTTCCTGATCCGATTGCTAGCGCAATATCTCAGTCCGCGGTATCCACCAATGCAGGCTCTCAGCTTCAGCAGATTCCCGGAAACGTCACAAAGAAGCTGTCGCCTGAGCAGAGCTTGGTCGACTTTTTCTCGTCTATTGAGCAGCAGCAATCAATTTTTCCAGAGGGAACGAACGGGTCTGTTCCAGCGCAGCAGCAGATGTATTCCGGGGCTGTAAATGCGTTGCAAGGTCTCCCAAGCCAACCGCCGCCAGTTGCTCAGCAGTCTTTCGCATATGAGCCATCCGGGGGAGCTTATCCGTTCCAGTCCGCAGGCGTAGCCCAGCAAACACCACTGAGCCCAGTTTTCACCGGTACCGGTTTTGGCGGATATTCAAATCAGGCTGAGAGCCATCCATTCCAGACATCGGCTTTTGTGCCGCAACCGGGATACGCACCTGCTTCCCAGTTCGGTGGTAATGGATGGCAACAATTCACCAACCAGGCAATGCAGCAGCCCTCGACATTCTCAACACAGCAGCCGCTTGAGCCACAGACTACTGGAAGCACTAACCCATTCAGGCAGTCGGCTACGTTTACTGGCATAAACCCACAGTCCAGTGGTACAAACGCGTCCATGAATCCATTCCATGCCGCGAAGCCGCCGTCGTTCGGACTTAACCCAGTACCCGAGTATAGTAGCGCGCAGCAACAACCGCAGAGCGCGCCTGCACTTGCACCCCTTGTTCCACAAAGCACGAATCCATTTGCACGGCAGAGACTTGAGGCGAACGGAGGGCTCGGATCTGGTGCTAATCCGAGGTCACCACAACTACAGCCACAGCCTCTCACACAACAGACAACGGGAAGCACGAATCCGTTTAGACAATCGCAAATTCGATAGTTCGAACGAAGTCGCTGCAATGCGTACACTGTCTTGTTTATTTAGATTCGATAAAGATGGGCAAGTGCCATCCGGCTGATCTTCTGTCTGCTCGGGATGGGTTTAATTTCTTTGAATTCTTTCTTGGTGCGATGTTGGAGCATTTTTTTGTTTTTGAGTACGATGAGGCCGATCGGTCTACTGTGTCTGTGTATAACATATTCAATTGTTTGGCTCCTGCGTGTACTTATGCAGCTGTATGATTGGCATAATAGGGCATAATAGTAATTTACTAAGAGTACTGCAAGCAGTCGATTAGCTATATCCTATGTGTATTGAGTGATGGTGTCTTGCGATTAATGTAAAAACTCCTAGATGGCAGCGGCCCTTGTGAAAGACCAGATTGATTAAATGGTCGCCTGTCCGAGATCAAGTTGTGCAGACGAGCCCGTACTATTCGACTAGTTACTTGCATCCACCAGTTGATATCTAGCATGCAGTTTAAAATTTGGGATTGACTTGCCAACATTTTTCAGCGACATTTAATGAAGCCGCAGCGCACATCCTGCGCCGCACCAACCTCGATGCAGTGTCGATCGTCGACTAATATAATAGCGGACGGCGACCGCCGCGGTTTGGCTGATCGTTGTTGTTATTGCAGGAAAGTTTGTTCAAGGAAACTGCTTGCATCTGTTATTCGGTGGTCTAGGGTTATCCCGCTGGCGGGTCTAACCTGAAGCCACCATGGACACATCATGGCCGCATGCGGTAGTGCTAATGCTTCACAATTTTTCCAGGTTACAAGGACAGACAAAACAAGGAGTTTAATACAACCGGTACTAATTTTTATGGTTCAATAGAGACAATAACAAATCAAATTAATCCATTTA
>JANJPG010000399.1:0-10582 GCA_030407185.1 Lipomyces yarrowii
CGACTGGAACCATGCTGTCGAAAGACATCTGAATTCCTCAGCACTACTCACATCATCCGAGCAACTTTCCCGGCCCACAGCTTTGATTTGCGGGGCGCGAACAGGCTCAGGTATCCGGCGACGCGAAGATTTGCTTCTATCGGCGATACTACGTGGTGTTGAGAGAGGTGGTAGTGTCTTCATGCCGACATCAACCAGTGCGCGTGCATTGGAATTGTGCCATTTACTTGATTCGATATGGGTGGAGCGTCAATACACCGTCCCTCTCATGTATTTTTCTCGTGCTGGAGCTCGTACTATTGCATATGCGCGGTCTATGCTGGAGTGGATGTCACCCGCCATTGTTCGCGAATGGGAGGAGAAAGGGACATCACCCTTCGTATTTAAGAGCTTGAAGATCGCGACATCAGAAGACGAAATTCACAATATCAAGGGCCCTAAAGTTGTGCTCGCGAGCGGACACGGTCTAGAGTGGGGTGTTAGTCGAGAACTGTTCGCAAGTCTGTCAACAGATCCGAACAGTATTGCGATATTTACTCAAGGGGCAGATTGTGAATCATTTGCAGGCGAAATCTTGACGTTGTGGCAAGTTGCTACAGAAGGCATAGTAGCAGAAGATGATGGGGCTAGTGGGCCGAAATTTTCCCGAATCAGCTTGCAGCGGCAACTGGAGATACGAAAATCCGTACCACTGCAAGGAGACGAGCTTGAGACTTACTTGGCAGAAGAGAAAGCGCGAAAAAATCTAGTAGATCGACAAACTGCAATGGACCTGAAGAATAGAAATATACTTGACCAACCCGAGTCCGAAAGTGAAAGCTCAGAGTCTGAAGAGGACCTCGACGATGACTATGGGGAAGATATGGAGGCAGAAAAGTCAGATCTGGGTATTCTGGCCCTTGCGCAGGATAATGACTTGTATGATTTTGAAGTTCGAGGAGTTAAGTCGATCAAGCACAAAATGTTTCCATATGTTCCACGAAGAATAAGACGGGATCCGTACGGAGAGATCATTAAAGTCGAAGATTATGTCCGAGCAGAAGAGCGTGATGAGGCGGTTACAAATGATTCGAACGACAATGTTCTGGAGGCATACGGAACGATCGGAAAGAAGCGTAAATGGACCGACGAGAGAGAAGAGGAAAAGCGCACGGTTATTCCCAGTAAGACACTGGTGGAATACGTCGATGTTGTGATTCGGTGTGAGATTACTTATATAGAATATGAAGGTCTCGCGGACAGTCGCTCGATGCAGATGATCATTCCTCAGATTCAGCCTAGAAAACTGATATTAATTGCGGATACTATAGAACATGCTGATAATCTAGCGGCATCATTGCGTGATGCAGGTATACAGGATATTTATATTCCAACTTCAGGGAAATCAGTGAATGCTAGCATGGATGCGAATGCCTACGTGGTAACGTTGAGCGACGACCTGGCACATCAGCTCATTTGGCAAGACACAGCTTCAGGCGAGTACACGGTGGCCCAGCTGAAAGGCAGGCTGGTAATGAAAAACTTGTCCAACGGGTCCTCAGAAGCATCGGAGCAGATAGAAACAGCGGACCTGAAGGATGTGACGCTGGGTCGTCTGGCAACCCGTAAGGATCTCGCAATTGCATCGGCCCAGACAAAGCCAATATTTGTCGGTGACATCCGCTTAGCAGAGTTAAGACGTCGGTTAATGGCTGAAGGTATTCACGCGGAATTTAAAGGCGAAGGTGTTTTGCTTTGTGATGGGCATATTTTGGTGCGGAAACTAGAGACGGGTAATGTGCTGATCCAGGGCGGAGTTGGCATCAAGTTCTATGAGATTCGGAAAATCGTGGATTCGTTTTTGGCTCGGATTGTGTAGATTATTGTACTTTATGTAAATTAAATAAATTTGATTTGTACAATATGAGCTAGGCGCAGCATGGCGGTTCACGCGTGGTGCCTGAATTACGGATTTCCATCACGGGACGAGATCAACCCCGCTTATCATCGTCAATCAGCAGCAGAGTGAAGCTCCAGAACAGTGTGGAAGACGCAAACTATGTGAGACGAGGCTACCACGCCAAAGACTCCCAGAGCAGCAATTTAGTGTACGTAGAGTCGAAGGTATACTGAGAGAGAGTCTCACCAGACGCAGCTATAATTGATTACCTGACAAAATGAGAATTAACGTATCTCGCCGTATCTATACAAGCTTAGGTGGTTACTGCGCTCGGTCGGGCGATATGTGGCGTTATTTGGGGCTAAATGTAACACTTAGGCCTTAAGCGGACATACAGCGTCGCACTTGGCGCGTGCACCCTGAGTACGTATATCATCCGTTCTGATCGCCATCATTATTATTTATTATGCGAGCGTACAGCTTCCAACTGCCGCAAACCGCGCACTGTTACACAGAAATTACATAGTTCGCATTGTTTCTGTTGTTGGTCTGCAAAATGGCTTCAGTCCCTCAGTCCCCGATCGCTAGAGAGCAACACACGCCGTCGCTGGCAGATACAATCCGAAACACTATCCGAAGACTGTCATTCGATCTCACCAGCACCAGTCAACAGGCTCACAATTACAACCGCACTCCCCATCACCACAATGATTTCCACGATCTCAGCAACGAAGATATGTACGAGAATGCTGTTGGCGATGATGATGATAAGCCAGTATCTCGCAGCATGCGACACTCGGCCACGGTGCCTGTGACTCCTGTGACAGGCAAGTTATCGGAGGAAACGGCAGGCAGAAATGGTCTGTATATATCACGCGCCGCCACCACATCCCAGCTCTTTTCTGCACCTCCATTGACACCTCTGAGTCTGGCTGGCTATGGAGAGAGAACAAAAGATCGCCTTTTGTCACCACCACTAGCTGAGGAAATTCGACATCTTCTGCCATCGCGTCTCCAATTATATGATACCTGGAGACTATGTTACAGCTTGGAACAGCATGGCGTCTCGCTAACGACGCTATATTCACTTTCTGCTCCTCCGCGGGCGGCGTCACGGCCAGGATACGTGCTTATCGTTGAAGACACATTGGGAGGCATTTTTGGAGCGTACTTAAACGAGCATCCACGACCGTCTAATAATGGGCGATATTACGGTAATGGCGAATGCTTCTTATGGAAAAGTCGGATTATCAATAGAACGCCCGATGCATCGACAACAAATTTACCATTAGCCGGTGGTGATTCAGACACTGCTTCTACAAGATCCGTTAATATTCAATTCAGGGCATTCCCTTATACTGGTATCAATGATTACATGATTCTCTGCGAGCCAGGATTTTTGTCTGTTGGTGGAGGGTGAGAAATTTTTGGTACATCTCTTGTTCTAAGGAAAATTACTAACAAATCTCACATTTCAGAGACGGCAAATACGGTCTATATCTAGACGACCGATTCGAGAAAGGCATTTCAAACTCTTGTCCAGCATTCGGCAACGAGCCACTTAGTGAAAGCGGTGCAAAGTTTGAAATTGTCGGTATAGAGGTCTGGCGGGTTTCAAGCGTATAAAATATGGGTTTTGGAAGACAGTGCATTAGTTGCATCCAAGGAATTGATTTAGTGCCGTTGCGATTTCATAGGTAGGCAACTGGTCGTACATAATTTGGAATGTGGTTCTTACTACTATGTTGGTTTTGCATATTGCAGTCACCGGCCAGGAACCGTATATAACTCACCAGGGTTATATTTGTAATTCATTGACTTCATATTATAGGAGACTATTTTTTTTTTTTGATTTGGAATATGGGGGTATTTGGGTTGGATGAATAGTTCATTTCGTGACATTTTCTTTAAGTATTTATATTGGATAATCATGGCATAGTGAGCGGAAGATGACATGTTAAGCCGGGTGCAAGTGAATGGCTTCATGTATTTTGTGAAGATAATTGGCAAGAGTTAGTAACAATAACTTGTGTAATTGAAAGCTTTAGTAGCAGATGCGACTGCGAAACTCTAATGCACCAAATTCAGGGGTCACAGTAACGGAGCGTGCCGGGTTGGATTGCGCAGAAAAGCAAAAATCCAAACCCCGACCGGGAGAACATTATTAGTTAATAGGTTCCAAATGACGGTATGTGCACCCCGTATAGGCAGACATATTGTCTCTCGAATACGGTTTAGGTCAAGGCCTGGGCAAGTCCTGCCTCTCAAGATATGGCGCGGCTCGGTGGTTTATTCGACCAACACGCGTTCGGCAAGATGTTCAAGTACCCAATCTCCAGCCTCGATATTAGAATTAACACCATTACCACCGACATTGAAGCAGAAAGAAGCAGAAGTGGTGCGCTATGATTTGCCATCTGGCACAGCCGTCACTGTAAATGGGTGGATTCGCACAATTCGCAAGCACAAGAAATTCGCATTTGTCAACATCGCGGATGGATCGCATGACAAAGTTTTGCAATTAGTATTTAACGATCCGGAGCAAGTCAATGAGTAAGGATTTTGGAAAATATTATTATTACTTTTTGTGCTATTATTACTTTTTGTGCTAACGGTTCGGTAGTCTAAGTGTCGGGGTCTCGCTCGAAGTCAATGGTACTGTCCAGCGCAGGGATAGTCTGGCCGATCCCTACGAAGTTGTGGTTGAGAAATATGATATTGTCGGTGGCGTTCCAGAAGAAGAGCCGTACCCGCTTCAGAATAAATACTTATCGCAAGACTACCTCCGTCGCGAGCTTCCGACCATCAGGTTCAGATCATTGTCAAATGGCGTGACGATGAGATTTCGTTCGCGCGCCGTATACGAAATATCACAGTATTTTGCCGAAAATGAGTTTATCCAGACACATCCACCAGTGATCACGTCGTCTGACTGTGAAGGCGCGGGCGAGGTCTTCACTGTCGTGTCGGAATCCTCAAGCTCACCATTTTTTGGCAACAAGGCATACCTCACCGTTTCGACACAACTGCATCTCGAGGCACTAATGATGGGATTATCTCGTGTGTGGACACTCGCGCCTGCATTTAGGGCGGAAAAATCGATTACGAGCAGGCATCTGAGCGAGTTTTGGATGTTGGAGGCCGAGGTGGCATATGCAAATCGACTAGAACATATCATGAGTTTGGTTGAAGGACTCATCAGGACGATTTTGGCACGATTAAAGGAAAGCGGTGAGCTACAAAGCGTACTGTCAGTTAAAACATTTCTCGAGAAACAGAAGAGTCAAGCCGGCGAAGGTGACGACATGGATCGCGAAATCACGCGCGCGCTCGTTCTTCAACGGTGGGATGGCATGCTACAGGACGTCGCTTGGAAAAGGATTACATACAGGCAGGCTATTGAAGTGTTGCAACAAGCCGAGAGGCAAGGCAAGGCCAAATTTGAGACCTCGGCCGAATATGGCGACAATTTGAAATCTGAGCATGAGAAGTGGCTGGCATCGCAATATGCACACGGCCCAATTTTCGTCACACAGTATCCATCGCATCTGAAACCATTCTACATGCTTCCAACGCCAGGGTCCGGTGGAGAGACTGTCGAGTGTTTCGATCTGTTGGTTCCGGATCTAGGCGAGCTTGTCGGCGGAAGTTTGCGAGAATATGACCATAAAAGGCTTCAAGCTGCAATTGAGAAAGCAGGAATTGATCCTAACGACTTGGAATGGTACGTGGAACTACGGAAATGGGGTTCCGTACCTCATGGTGGATTTGGAATGGGTCTTGAGCGACTAATGAGCTATTTGGTGGGCATATACAATGTCCGCGACGTCATTGCATTCCCACGATGGGTAGATCATTGTGTCTGCTAAGGTCGCAGTAAATATGTGCAGTGAATATGTATGTTATTGGATTGAGCCTTGCCCCCCCATAGATAGAGTTAATATACAATGGACAATACATTCTGTTCTACATCATACCAAAGAGTCCGGTATTAAAAATTTCACCATCAACAAAAACACTTCTTTTCAACATTATTTCCAAGCCCACGCCATGCTCAAGGGCATGCATGTCTGCGGCATTTGCAATATAAAACTATTCGGCTAAATCAAGGCCCTTATTTAGCTTTTTCCACTTATACCTACACTGAATTCGGGACCGGATGCCGCCCATTTTCTCTGACACGGCCGTCCAGTTGATCTCCGCCGATGGATCACCAAAGCGAATGCTGTTGACCACCTCAATCAGCTTGTTTTCCTCATCAACACTCCACTTATTCTGACCACGGTTTGTGCCGCATTTGACGTAATTCCTCCACCGATCCCGGCAGTCCTCCGGCATGCGTCCAATCAGACGTCCTATTGTCTTCCACTGTGCGCCATGCATTTCAACCATTCGTTTTAATGCGGCATCATCTTCGGTCGACCATTTCCCGCGAAGCTCGTACGGATGGTACTTTCTTCGCACGTGCTTATATACACTTGCACGCGTGCGGTGAGGTAACGCACTAGCAACCGCATCCCAAAAGTTGTCTTTCTTTCTCTCATTAGCCCACACGCGTCTGCACAACGCACCGTAGTCTAGTCCGTGCTCGGCCTGGTACCGGGACATGAATTGTTCCAGAGCATTGATCTCGTCCGCTGTGAATGAACCGCCGTTGCCAACGGCCAATGACGGCAGTGACTGCAGCAAATGACCATCAGGGATTTGGCCCGATGCCACGACTGCTTCGGCTGCTGCGGCTACCTCATCGCTAACGCCTTGACCGGCCAGACCGTTCTTCAAGGCAGAGCGCCCGTTATGGCGTTCGCCCACCACAGAACCAGCCTGATTACCGGTAGCCGAACCTTGACGGGTACTAACTGCAGCAATTGCGGCGGCCGCGGCAGCGGAGGCTGCGGCAGCTGCTACCTCGGCCTCCTCACGGGTCAAGGTAACGCCCTGCTCGCCGGACGCCGCGGCGGCGAGAGCGAGAGACATGGCCGTGGTATCACCACTACGATATCCCGCCGCTAATTGTTCAAGCATAAGCCCTGACATTCCCGAAATCCCTTGTAATATGCTGTTCTGCACCTGCTGTGCATCTTGTTGCTCCTGAACTTGCGACGCGTCCTGTGCCTGCTGCTGAGTGGCTTGCCTCTCTCGAGTCCCGCCTTCCTGGCCGGCCGGAGTTTCTTTATTAAGATTTGCTAGTACCGGATCAAGCACATGACCAGAGGGAGCGTAATTGACGAATTGCTGTGCGGTGAAGTCCTGTGGTCCTTGAGCGGGTCGCGTACTGTTAGGCGCTGCTGATGCTGTCGGCAGGTTACCACGACGACGCCGCTTGGACGACCGAATATCTGATTCTCGGCTCGGATTTGAATTCGTGTTGAACGCCGAGGCCGCGTTAAAACTTCCAATCTTGTCCATTATATGCCGAAACTAGTATTTTTTTTGGTCCTTCTGCAAAGCTCTTTGATCAAATTTAAATCCTTCGGGGCTTTCCTGTCAAATAACGATCTCTCGCCTTGTAAAATATTTGGTTGGCGCCGCGAAATTTATTTACTTTTTTTCGCCACCGATCATTCAGTTCCGAGTTTCGCGCGGTGTGAAATACCTTTCGTTTCAATTCAAAGATCGCGTAAAAACCCAGGTCGCCAAAAACGAATTAGCAAGTACTCGTCAAATACCTGTTGAACCAAATGATGAGATGAGGTCGGGTAAACAGTTGTTGATTATTGTGGGGTGTGCCGGGTGAGGGTGAGGTAGTGAGCCGTACCGAACAGAGAAGTGCGTTTATGACATATCTCCCGCGACGCTGAGAGTATCTCATGACATCCGTTCTCCAGGGTCAGGGTCAGCGTCGGCGTCGACCATGTCTGGAACAGGGTTGGCTCGGCTTATTACGGTACTAGTACATTTTTTCAAAGAACCGTTCCTAGACACATTCAGCGACAGAATCACAACTTACATCGACAAGAATTTTTTAAGCGTTCAGGAGTTTGCCCAATTGGGCAATTAGTTGGCCAAAAGCATATCATCTACGCCAGGCCCAAGGGGTAAGAAAGAACCACATTCGTATCTCACAAGTCACAGCACGATATATTTGGCAGCATGGTTAACGTCCGTCTGTGATCATTTTGTCGTTATATAATACAAATTTATCCAATCCCACACCTGTTGATAGTACTCACGATATTAAGTAGCAAACCAACAAACCCGAACCTATTCCTTAACCATAACTTTGAGGATGACAAACCCAGCAGAATCCAAGAAACACCGAGACCGGCATATTTAGTACCAGCAAGATAATTAATCACTGTACAGATAAAGGACGGTACAATAAACAAGTGCGAGAAAAATCAATGTATATATACACCACAAGAAAAATTCGTAAAATAAACTCCACAATGCAATCCCGTCTAGATATCAAAGACTTAAATGATAAATGTCTTATTCAGCTCCTTAATGGCGCGAACATCTTCGCCCCATGAGACCTTGTCAAAGGGAATATCTTGCACTTCCAAATCATCGCGGGGTACCATCGATCCGATGGCGTCTGCTCGAAGAGATGCAGCAGAAAATGGCCGTTCACCAGTCTGCATGTGCTGAGGAATTTGTTGGTGCGGTAACAGTGTCTGATGGGGTGACTGTTGAGAAAGCGTGTGCAGTGCCGGAAGACCGCTATCAAGAGACTTGGACATAAGAGATGGAGCGGGTGAGTTCAATGTCATCTGCGGAGGCTGCGGCTGTGATCTCGGCTGCGACTGCGACTGCGCCATGGGTGACACCGACTGCAGAGTGTTATGAGGCGGTGTCGGTGTCGACGCAGGCGACGGCGGCCATCCGTACGGCTGTTGTGTACGTGGCTGGACAATCTGCTGAGGTGCAGGCGGCTGTAGTGGTGCTTGTTGCGGACGAACAAGGATCGACGGTAACTGAGTAGGAGCAGGCGGCTGCGGGTGCTGGATATGAACAGAATGAGGTTGAGGTGGAGGGGCCTGGTGTATCGGCGCAGGAGGTAATGGAGGCTGGTGGTGCAGTGGAGCGTGCATGTGTGACTGATATTGATACTGAGGTTGCTGTTGCTGTAGCGGACTCTGCTGCATCGCGTAGGCCTGTTGATAACGAGGGATAGACTGTTGATAAGCCATGTTGGAATGGGGATGTTGAGGAAAGAGAGATGGCTGCTGTGGTTGCGGAGTCATCGACATTGACACAACCTCGGCATCGCCAGAGGTCGCGTCAGGATACATTCCCTTTGGAATCCGGATAAACTTGAGAGCAGGGTCTTGCGAAGGCTGCATGAGGTCCTGACCATGGTGGACATGAGAACGAGAATAGTACGAAATGAGATGCAGTTTGAGGTGGGACGAGGTCTGGATCGAGAACGATTGCTTCATGAGACCATCTGGTTTGTATCGGTATCCGTCAGGCCCATCGTCACCCCGATCAGAGTCTGAACGTTCTTCGTCATCGTTATCACCGCGCCGCGAAGGCGAAGGAACAAGCGGACCGCCATAAGTGCCGCCACCACGCTTGCCCTCCATTTCGCGATAGGTAAGGAACGAGCCTGAAACACGGGACGCGGACCAGGACTTGCCGTCTGTCCATCGTCGCATGCCAGCTTCTCGCTCGTCCCAAACAAAGACTGAGCCTGATCGAATGGCCATGCGTTCTTTTTCTGAAAGACGTCGCTGGACGCGCGGGAGCACACCTAGCCTGCAAGCCTCAAACAGGATGACTGCGTCGAACGGATTGCGGACATGACCGTAATAGGTTTCCATAGTCGTCATGATGGCGTGCCAGGAACCGCTCTGCGGGGCAAGGAAAGAAGGATAATGTGTTCTGTAGGTAGTGCTAGAAGGACAGAAGGACGATAAGAAAGTGCGAAACGTAGGGTAGAAAGGAAAATGCGTCGAGTGTATCCGAGGAGCAGTGTGGGCCAACAACTATCAATTCAATTTCTACCGATGGGCTGAGACGGGTTTGGGGCGGGATTTAGTTTAGGACCGGGCCAGACGATTAGACTCAGTTACGAGTTTGGGCAAGAACGTGAGCTCGCACAATCAAATCGCCATATTGGACGCATGCCAAGCCGCCAGCCTCGGCTTTGCCTTTTTAGAGTTGCGCCCCCCGTGACCCGCGCGCCCAGCGTCTCCAGCTTACCCGGCGTACCTTGCCCTAGACAGCCGTACCCAAACTGTATCTGCGCCGTCGATGTGCCATAACTGCATCACCCTCTGATAGAGGGAAATAACCCGTCTGGACCACCAGTTCGTCCGTAAACGCCGATTGCTTGTCATATGTCCGAGTTGTGTTCGCAACACCGATAAGCCCTTGCCGGCCCGATACCGCCCCGGCCGCAAAAAAAACATGCAACATTCGCCAGCACAAAACATGATGTCACAACCCGGCCAAACCAACGGCCCTGTTGTCTCTGAAGCCGAAAGCAAGCCAGCGGTCGACAAAGGACAG
The DNA here is from genome assembly GCA_030407185.1 of Lipomyces yarrowii. Lineage (NCBI taxonomy): Eukaryota > Fungi > Ascomycota > Lipomycetes > Lipomycetales > Lipomycetaceae > Lipomyces > Lipomyces yarrowii. The sequence continues at coordinate 10,337 of JANJPG010000399.1, forward strand.
CGAATGGTTAAAAGATGCTAGGGTAAATTAACCCCGATAATGGTAGTGCATGCCAATTTAAAAAGCTTGTAGCGGAGACTTTGCATAGACCAAAATACGCACTGGAATTAGTCGCAATCGCAAGGCTTTCATGCTAAATGACGTCACGGTGGAGCTTGTGCAACTGTTTGGCGCAGGGTTAGCAGAACGTGTACCCCTGTCTTTTATGCCATTAGTGATTGACTCACACAGTGCACAAATAACTTA
>JANJPG010000400.1:0-10555 GCA_030407185.1 Lipomyces yarrowii
TTTTAGCATCGTCATCATTCTATCCATATGCTCATCTGCTCGCATATTAATTCATCATATAGACTATCATCCATTGTTTTTGTTATAAGAGTTTCTCAAACTTGTATATTTTTTAGTGATCGTAATGATTGACATGTACGTAATCACCTGTATTGATAGTCGTCGAGTGCGACAATATATTGACACATAGAATGAGATCATCCAACCAATTTTGAAGTTGCCAAATAAGAAAAAAAACTATAATATATACAGAATTGGTGTATCTACAATTAATTTCAAATTGATAATAGCATATTAACTAATGCACAAACACTACAATTTAACCCTAAAAACCTTCACCCACTGCCAAATCAAAAACCACATAAGTTTACGAATAAGTTAAGTACCGCAGCGCCAAAACCTTGCAAAAATTAAACCCAGATAAAATGTCAGAAAGCATAACAAATATATATCCAAATGAACGAAACGACCTTTATCGCAGTGATACCGTCGGAAAACAGCGAGGTCCGATGAAACCGTTGACATAGACACCTTGAATGTCGATATTGCGCGCCGGATCCGAGCTGTAGAACTTTATATACACGTACTTCGCAGATCTTATTCATGTTAATATCGCCCTCTAGCCATACTTAATGCACTCTCTTACGTACAATGGAGAATCAAAGGTAATTGTACACTTTGATCGATTATCCGGAATCTTGAATTTGGCAACCGGCTCCAAAATTAGAGAATCAGTGTGCGGAAGTGAGGTGGTAGCCCTGTCATCGCTTTCCTTGCCATCAGCGTCTGTACTGCTCGATCCAGCACTATTACCGGCGGTCCGCGTGCTCCAGGACGCACTGATAGTTGACGTAGGATTGGCGGTCGCATCGTTTGACATTACATCTGGAGGAGGCGTAATGTTATCTGTATTAATAATCCTGACCTCCCGTGACTGGCCGTTCTGGCTTCTGAAGAACCGAGATCCAAGACCGTGCAGAGGCCTGGTTCCCAAAAAATTATAGCGCGACCGCGCTCTAAACTCTGCAAGTGGTCCTCTATAATACCGGCTCGGTCGAAGACTTGAATAATGGCTCGGAGCCGGCGATCCTACGCCCACGAACGAATCTAACGCATTGTCTGAAGTAGATCCATAATCACCTCCCTGGTCATCATCGTCTTCGTAGTGCTCGACTTCATATCCTTCGCCGTCATCTGTGAGGGTCACCGGTTGAGGGGGGCCCATGAAATTTGGGTGCGACCAGTAGTCTTCTAGCAATGACTCAAACGATGAGGTCGGATATTCGCCAGGTCGGGTACTTCCGAATTGGCTTGACTGCGGCAAGCGCATTGCCGAATATTCTGCTGTCAGTGAGGCAGGCATAGAAAGAGCCATATTGTCGATTTGTTGATCATGATACTTTGTCCGCGGTAGCATATCATCCTTATTCATCGACACGAAAATGAGACCTTGCTGAACAGGACAGGTAAATCCAGTAGTAGGAGCTTTGATTGTGATAGAATGCAACGTGAAAGGTTTGCCGGACTTATGTCGCAGGATCATATTGCATTTTGGTTTTTGCGTACAATAGACCGTGTTCGCGAGAGATAAGACACTAGACAGAAGTCAGTAATGAGAGAAAAGACGCCACATTACAGCGGAACTCACTTCCCGGGCAAATAGTCATCTCCGTGCCACCCACCGTCACAATACACCATCTTCAGATCTAACTGCATGGGTTTCTCTGACATTGTTTGGCACAGTGAGTCGTCTTTTCGTTGTCGCTTAGCCGCGTTCTCAAGGTAAGGGTGGGCTCTTGTATGAATTGTGTTGGACCGTCGCAACGGACTCCTCGTGTAGGGGTACGCGCTTGCTGAAGGTTGACCCAATGATATTAGCGATGAGGATGAAATCGTAGGTGGAGGAATCAATAGCCTCGTTTCTGGATTCGAACCTGCAGGAACTGTCGAGAGCTCGGAAGGACCCGGGACAATATTGACATCTCGCCTGTTCTCGAGCAGCATAGGATTCATGTTGCCACTGGTACCGTTCACATGCCAACTTTCGTTCGAGGTCGTAGACTGCACTTGATCGTGTGACGACGGCTGCCCTGAATCTCCACCGGATTCTGAATATTGTTCTCTATAGAATATCCGTGGCAAGGTCGAGTTGTGTTGAAGAATTCGCCTAAGCCGCTCCAAGCTCTGGTTGGTGGACGATTGCAGATCTGCATGCCGTCCCGGCGTGGATGAAGGCAAAGTAGACGTCATATGGCTCACAGTAGTGGTTCCACCATTGTCGGCGCTCGTATCCTCGCCGCCGAAGCCATTTCCATTGTAAGCTGCAACATTCACATCCGATTGACGTCCTGAATAGTAAGTGTCTCTACACCATGGTCAATACCGACTGCCATCCACACTTGTGCCGCGAAGAAGCTTACCTGACTGAAGACGTCTCTATAGGTACGTTGGAAGACGCAGAGACAGAGTAATACGCATTTAGTGGGGACGCTGATGACGGGTTTGAACCAGCCATCGCGGTTGCTGGATCGTTCGAGTCGTCGGCCGCCGCTTCCCGCAAGTTCGGCGCCGTGGGCTCTGCACTCATATGTGCTTGGTCCTCAATATACTGGTCTAACTACGTCCAAGAATCTGAGGCGTGGTTACCTGACCGTAAATAACTGAAGCGCTGGGAATTCCATTGATCACGGATATAAACGCTGATTGAGTCCAAAATGGCAGCACCGGGATAAACCCTAATCCAACTTGCCAACTTCGCAAACACGTCGAATTTTGCCAAAACTCTTGCAATTTGCTCAAGTTGCTCCAAATCTTATGATGTAAATGGACGGTAAGAAACAGATTACATTGAGGTAATGTCTGATCTGCTTTTTGCAGATAGTCCATCTTGAAGTATACGATACGTGGAATTAGTGGAACCGTCACTCTCCTGTGGGACAACGCGACAGACTTCATTTCACGGTCACGCAGCTCGTACAGACAATGGCTCTCACTACTACTGACCTGGGGGGCTCTCTACCCCTAGTTGCCAAGGCTAAAGTTCGTGATATATATTCCGTTGACGAGTCTACAGTCCTGTTCGATTGAATCTCGGCTTATGATGTCATCATGAAAACGCATGAGCCCAGATATTGGCGATCTTGAATTGATATGCTCATAGATCACCCCTGTATAGGGTGTCAAGGATAAGGACAAGCTCCTAACTCCAGATTTCAAAGTTTTGGTTCTCTATTTTGTCCGATATATGCCCGAATCATATAACTTACTGACACTGCAATTTGGCATTTACCCTAATCACGAGAGCCATGAATTTACGCGGACGCGTCACGAAACTCGCACCAAGTGACGCGTAAAACTAACGTTTCTTTGCTCGAGCAACTCTTCTACTAATACAATTTGCTGAACTCTTTCTCACCTTATCACTAGCTACGTATGGACAACAGTGATACTGCTACTGTCCGCGACGAGTCAAGATTTGTGTGCGACTTTCCTGATATATTGTACGCTTAAGAGACTTATTGCTCTCCATTGCGACGCTTGCTCAGAGGAGGCAAAGACTCAGTTTTGCTCATATGAATTTGCCCATCCTCTGATAACGCCGGACATATATGGGCCTTTCTCAAAATTGTAAAATGCTGTTTTGGCATAATCTGACTCGTCATACTCCTCAGAGGCTATTGCATTTATTCCACCGCTCTCCTTATTCAAGTTAATGTTCCGATTATTCAGGATCTCCTCTTCCGCAATCAATTTATATACCAATAGTCTAGATTTGTCGGTATCATTAGCATATCATTTTAATTTGAGCCTTATAGATGGTGGTCTCACTTCAAAATCGTAATGGCGCGGGCTTTCAGGGTTTAGGGTTCTAAGTAGCTGTCCATGACACAAAGTACGCATGCTTGAGACTGTGTTTACGCTACAAGAACGCGTCTGGCTGTGAGCCGCGTGAACATGGCCCGAAGGCAAGTTATTAATTTACAATAAATATTCCCGAGCAAGCACTTCATCATGGCGGACGAAAGAGTGATATCTGCGGGTTAGTGTCATTGCGCAATCTGTCTGCTAGCAATTACGACATCTGCTTACTATGAAACAGAGGAGATCGCGTTATACGATCGACAGATCCGACTGTGGGGTATCGCAGCCCAGACACGGTATGCTGGCTTGCTTTGTTAGTGTCTAGGTGGTCTCATGTGGTATTTACTGACTATGGTATAGTATGCGAGCTGCAAATGTTCTACTTGTCAACATTGGCGCATTGTCAAATGAAATTGCAAAAAATATCGTTCTTGCAGGAATTGGATCGCTCACGGTGCTTGACAGCAAAACCGTTAGTGCTCTGGATCTAGGCGGACAATTTTTTCTCGAGGAGTCAGATATCGGATCAAATGTAAGATACCGTCCTTGTGATATGGCTTAAGCTGTGACACGGAGCCAATTGCTTACTGCTCAATGACATGCAGAGAGCCGGGGCTGCAGCATTACGGATACAGAAGCTCAACCCTCGAGTGGTTGTTTCGGCTGATTCCTCGAATTTCAGAGAAAAGGCTGCCGAATACTATGCTAAATTTGACATTATTGTCGCCACCGAGTTGGACGTCAAGGATATAGTATGTTGCATACTATAGAACCAAAAGTTCTAGTGGCTGACGTGGGGTTTCAAGATATCAATCAACGACATGTGTCGACAATATTCCAAACCCTTTTATGCCGGCGCGTCAATTGGTCTCTATGGCTTCATATTTGCCGACCTAGTTAAGCACACATTTTCAATGTAAGCACTAATTTTAGATGCAGAAAATGGCGGTTACAGGAGACTCATGATCTAGTGAACGGGAAAAGTCGAATATATCAGTCAAGCTCGGTCCAGAATCATCGACCAGGTCAATAGTCGACGTCATGATTAAAAAGGAAGGTCCCAAACTGAAAGAAGTTATCACAAAGCAGGAAAGTTATAAGCCGCTTTCGGTATCAATTCATTCCGACAATTTAAGCAAACTGCGACCGCGAAGTATGATGAAGGTCTCTCCAGTATTGCCTGCAATTAAAGGTTGGCAATAAAAAAATCTGCATATGGTATCGAAGTTCGGGTCGTGGAGCTAACGTGATTTAGCAATGTGGAAGTTCCATGAAGAAACAGGGTCCCAAAAGCCAACTACGGAATCCGATTTGCTGAAATTTCATGACTTGGTACTCGACACGTGCCGCGATTTGGGCCTACCTGTCGGTATTATATCACCTGGATTTACGTCATCATTCGCACGTAACATCGGTACCGAACTGTCACCAGTGGCAGCGATATTGGGCGGAGTCTTGGCACAGGACATATTGAACTATCTCGGACAGCGGGAACAGCCGATACAAAATTGGGTCATATTTGATGGAGCCAGCTCTGAAGCTCCAATTTACAGTCTATAGACATAGCAGATACACTGTAACTTTAGCATGGCCTTTTGAGACTCATGGGCAAATATTTGTACTATATAAACCTGAAGTATTTGAAGGCAACTCTCACATGAGGCCAACTGACAACAAAAGCACCGTCTCTATCATAATCTTCATCATCATAATAACCCTAAAAGGACAAACATCGCATCTATCTATCATGAATATTACATACAGGCAAAAAGAAAAAAATATACATGAGGCAGGAAAGGAGACACGGAACGAAAATCAACCAAACACAAAAAAACCATATTAAACGTATATGTAGCAAAGCCTTTGCCACAACTTTATACATTCATATTATAAAACTGTACGAACGCCAAACAACAATTTATTTGTTGTGCCGAATTAATTAACAATAATAATTCCCCAAAAAAATTGTCTCCAGTCAATACTTTGGGGCCATAACTCTAATTTCGCGAATTATTTGCGGTCAGTTCGGTAAGTCGTCGAAGATTCGGAACTTGTAGCCCTGCTAATTATCAGACAAAGCTTCTTCGTAACAAATATGGAATGAACTCACATCCTGGCATGTATGTCTCTAAAACTGTCATCTGCCGCGGAAGAGCAATTTCAAATGGGCCGCTGTCATCCAATGGTACCTGCTCGAGCAAGAGCACATCCTGATCTGCGACTATAGCCTTCTTTGCAATCACCTTGAGAATCTCCGAACTAATTGGTGCCTCATAGTCCGCGACCTGGTACTGACTAATAAGCTTCTGAATCTGTGACGCAGTCAAGGTCCAGCAAATGTCGTATATTATCTCAATGTCGTTGACCGTTGACTTTTTGAGTTGCAACAATTTAGTAGCCTGCATTAAGTGCTCCAGTTTTAGGGTACCTTCCGGCACGTCGTTGCTCTTGCACCATTCCTCAATACGTGTGATGTTGTAGCTAATCTGTAGACCACGCTTCCACGATAAAAAGTTTCTGCGGGACAGAAGATCGTTGAAGGCTGTAACACCAACCAGCTTCAAGAGCTCCATCACAACCTGCCGGACGACCTCTTCCTCTAAATAGTAAACTTTCATGGCTTTATAGATTCGGTTTAGAAAGTTCAGCAAATCATCCATAGTGTAACTAGGTCCTGAGGTCCCTAACACCTTACTCAAGAACCGGCTACCTTCATTAGTGACGAATCCAGGAAGTGACTGAGACTCTATAACTGCAGGAATAATCATCTTGTAAAGAATCTTCTTCAGCTCCTTCATCCACGTGTGATAAATGTTGAATTCAAGGTTCTCGAGATCATGTTTAACCATGCCGACAAGTCGCTCGTACTCTTGGAACTCGACAGGATCCATGCTGGTTAACTGTTCATTCTCGACAATATTCAACTCAGCCAGACACACAAACGACAGCATCTCGTGAACATTCGACAGCCAGAAAGTGCCAGGCATGATTATGTCTTCGCCTTCATAAGACATGACTTGTTCCTGGATAGTTTGCATTGCAAGGGCGAGCAAAAGTTCGGATTCCTTGACAAAGCCCAATCTCCACATCTCCGACGTGACAAGATTGATAATGTGCGCTGGGAACAAGAGCTCGTTGGCGGTCATAGGATTCTGACCGGATGGTTGCGGAATAATAAGTGTCTGAACTAGACCCCTGACAACTTCCACCTGAATATCTTCTAGCCTATCCAGAATGCCCTCAATCTCGTTGTCGACATTAGCAGGTGGGCCGAACTGAGCTTTCTGGGAGTCTCCAAGGGCGCCGAAGTATCCAGGGGACACGGTCGGTGCCGATGCCAAAGATGCCGGGCGCGGATTGAAACTCTTCGGCGTGAGAAAGCCAGCCTCAGTATCCTTAAGAGGCGTATCAACGCTGTGTCTCTGAAATGGCCGGCCGGTCTTGCCTCCCTGGAGCGATACCACACCGTTTGTAGTACCGTTGCTCTGGCTAACACCATTTCCGTAGCCGTTTGCCGGGCCTCGAGAAGCAAGGTGTTGAATTTCATCCTTCAACTTCTGAATCTCCTCATTTAGAGATAACTCAGAGTCTTCTCTCTCCTTCTTGGCCACATCCAAAGCGTCCCCAAGCTCAGCAGCCTTTGCTGATAACGTCTTTCGGATGTTCTCACTGTCCTGTTCTTGGCCCTGCAACTTTGAAATGGCCTGACTGTACTTCTCGTTCATATTCTCCAGCTTAGCCTCGAGCTCCTGTGCGTGCTTCATGTGGTCGCTAACGGTTTCGGCCTCTGTCTCAAGTTCCTGGACGTACCCTTGGAGTTCATCGTGCTTCTGCTGCCACGACGACAATTGCTGTTCCATATGATCGATCTGTTGCAACAGCTTCTTGTTCTCCTGCGTTCTGGTCGCAAGTGTCTGTGTGAGTTCGACAACTTTGTTCTCCAGTCTGTACGACACCTCCTTGAAGTGTTTGACGGATCGTGCCTCGGTCTTGAGTGCGGCAAGTTCTTTTCGAGCCTGCCGACGTCTATGCAAGCTCTGCACAATAACAACTTTCCGAACATAGTCGTTGTACGACTGGCGTGCAATGTAACCTCGGAAAGTACTTTGAATTGTAATAGCCGCCCGTAGCTGTTGGCCTTCAAGTAAACTCTTGCGCACGAGATATCCACGCAAGATAGATTGAGTCTTGATAATCGCTTGGCGAGTGTCGAGAAACGACTGTCGTGCAGAGTATGCCCGCCATGTCGTCTGAATCTTCGTCGCAGCAATAGCAAGGCGAATCTTCTCGACCATGCGCCGTGCCAGATATCCCCGAATAGCGGCCTGGGATGTGATGATGGACCGCCTGATCTCGAGATATTTGTTGCGAAAATAGACTTTCTTAAGATTCTTTTGCAATAAGATTGCGCACTCATTCAAACGCTGAGAGCGCAGATTCTCAAGATACGCTAGCATACCGGCACGGAAGAAAATCTTGGTTTTACCAAGCTGATACCGATTGGGCTGGGTTATAGCCTTAGACAAGATAGCGTCAGCCATATCCTGAATTGGCTTTTCCCAATACGAAGAGTTCACGAGCATATAATAACGGGTAACAAATTCCTCAAAGATCCAACGAGTCGGGAAACCTTCACAACTGATTCTAATCGTCTCCAAAACACCGCACGCCCGCAGTTGGTTTAAAACCATGGGCCCTTCGAATTTCCATGCCTCTTTGGCCTCATTCGGTTTTATACAGCGGATATAGTGGACGTTTGTGGAGTTGATTGTGTTCATAAGTTCGATTAGCGAGCTTTTGAAAATACCACCAAGTGTTGGCTTCCGACTAGACGCTGTTCCAGGTCGCTTTCCTGGAGCTTGCTTTGCCGCTGGTTGTGGTTGTTGTTCTGCTTTGGACGCATCAAGAGATACCTTCAGCATTTCCGTTAAAAAGTCGTTCTTAGACGCCATGAGAATTTCCAGATGTTCGTCCGGCACAGAGTCTCTATTCTTTTCAATGAACCCCTCGGAATCGTAAGTAACATCCATAGCATAATGGTGAACTGTAAATGCGGTCTTGCCAAATCGAGGCTTCTTGAAGTAGGTTTTGTGCTTTTCAACATCAAAGTTTGTATATAGTTTCTGAATCCAGGAGTCATCCGTGCCGGACGGAAGGCGTGCTTCTTCGTCCAACAGGGAAAGGATCCCAATACGCGCTTCGATGAGGTCGATGCAGGGCTGATTGTCGGAGAACTCAATGAATGTCCACTCAATCTGTTCCCGTACATACTCATCCTGCTCAAGCTTGAAAACATGCTGGTTGAACTCCTGCTGAAGTTTCTCGTTCGCGTAATTGATACAGAATTGCTCGAATGAATTTTTCTGAAAGTGTTCAAAGCCGTAAATGTCGAGGACGCCGATAAATGATTTGACGGACTTCTCGATCTCGAGCGGGGCCAAGCTTCGGTTAATGATCGCAACAAGCCAGTCAAACAATGAAGAGTAAATGAATTTTGAAACGGAATCACGGACGACGACAGCTTGCTTGTAGTTCAAGTTTGTAACGATTTTCTCGCTGCGGGTTATGATCTGCTTTTTAGTGATAAACTTTGCAAACGAGAACGAGTCGATGCCGAGGAGGTCGCATGCCCGGACGAGGGACGGTTCGGTTGATGACAAATTTGAATCATTCCGACCGGCTGTGATACTGATATTACCGATATGTAGCAATGCAGCCAAAATCTGGAATATTTTTTGCTGTGTCTCGGTGTCAATCCCTATTGTGCTAAGCGCGTTTCTGGTCAGCTGGAATTCTTCAGAGTCATCGACATTGGGGATCACAGAATCGCCGCCCTGGTTCAGGTATTGGAATTCTTCTGCCGGCAGTAATCCGAGTGCTTCCCGTTCAGCATCAGTTGCACCAGTACATAATTGATAAAATATGTGATAATTTCGCTCAGTAGCGGGCTGGAACACCAGTCGCGACCGTTCCAAAAGATAGGTACGAATTTTTGCACCAACTATGTCCGGATTCGAATCAAACAGGATTTCAATGTATTTTCCGAATCGGGAGGAATTGTCGTTTCGAGTAGTCTTGGCGTTGCCGAACGCTTCCATAATAGGATTTGTGGCCAAAATTTGTTCTTCGGTCCGACTCAAGCTATCGGTCTTGCCGCCTTTTCGACTGTGAGGTTTATCAACATCCTCAACTGTCGCAAAATATCGCATGATGAATTTGGCGCTAACGGTTTTACCGGCACCACTTTCTCCGGAAACGACGATTGTCTGGTTCTTGTTGTCACGAATCATGCATCTATACAATGTTTAGTAGAAATATACGGCGGAAGGTAACCATTAAAAACTCAAGAAAGGTACCTATAAGCATCCTCGGCAATGGCAAATAAATGCGGTTCGAGTTCGCCCCGGCGTTTTCCGGAGTACATCTGGACAATATCTGCCGAGTAGAGGCTATCTACTCGTTGGAATGGGTTTGTTGCTACCAGAACGATGCCACTGTATGTGTAAATGCTGAGCTGCTGGTACCTCATGCGAATTGCATGCATGACTAGAGTTTGTTGGAATGAGGCCAATTATTTATTTCTTGACTAGAACTTACCAGCAGGCTCATTTAGATACGACAAGTTTGTCAGGTCCTCATTCGCCTCAAGAATTGGAGGATTGCAGAGTGGAGGTAGGCTGGGAGAATTCTCATC
>JANJPG010000401.1:0-10568 GCA_030407185.1 Lipomyces yarrowii
CCAACGCCCAAGTGTACGGTCGGCATTTTTTTTCTAGTGGCGAAATAAATAACTGACATTAATTTAGTCTCGTGGATGCACTTGACATGGAGTTGCCGGATTTTACGCAGGACGATGGAAAAGAATCCGCAACCCTCAGTGCATCATTTTCATTTACCAAGGCAAGTGTAAATACCAGTGGCGAGTTAGGTGATTCGGGCATATGGGAGGATGAGGATCAGAAGAAATTTTACGAAGACCTACTAGACTTGCGTCTACGAGTCCCGCAGGAGTTTTTGGGCACGGGCAAGAAACCTGCAGTACAGGATGGAGAGAAATCCGACCTCCGAGAAGAGCAGTCGCCAGAACGAGAGAATGACGAAGACGTTAAGACCGACGATGATGGGGACGAATTTCTTGATGAAGAGTTGGCGCCGGATGACGCTGTCAATGATGATGCTGCTGCTGTCATCCCGAATCAATCTATCGGCGCTCAAGTTGATCTTATTATCCATCGTCTACCGGAAATGAGCAATCGTGAGATGATAGACCAGCTTGCCATTGATTTCTGTTATCTCAATTCGAAAGCGTCGAGAATACGTCTTATTCGTGCTGTGCAGAACATTCCCAAAACCCGACAAGATTTAATTCCAATGTACTCCCGTTTCGTTGCCACTTTGAACAAATACATTCCGGACATTGGAACTGACGTTGTCAAATATCTGCAGCGTGAGTTTAAGATTCTTGTTCGCAAGCGTCCGGTTACGTCGTCTGGAGGTCCTGATCGAGCCATTGCTGAAGCTCGGACCCGGAATGTTAGGTATATCGGAGAACTGGTTAAGTTCAAAGTGGTCCCGAATCATGTTACTTTCAACTGCATCAAGATTCTCTTAGATGGATTCGGACGCCATGAAATTGAGACGCTCTGCAACCTGCTTGACTCCTGTGGTCGATTCCTGCTCCGAACGGAAGAAACGCAAGAGACCATGGCGCAAATGCTGCAAATTATGTGGAAAAAGAAGAATGCACAAAATCTTGATGCTAGAGACCGAATATTGCTGGAAAACGCCTTCTATTATGTTAACCCGCCGGAACGACCTGCTATTGTTCAGAAGGAACGGTCTGTGGTTGAACAGTACGTGCGCAAGCTGGTGTTTGTTGATCTTAATAAGCGCACGTACCATCACGTACTGAAGCAGTTTCGAAAGCTGCATTGGGAGGACCCAGACTCGGTGGCAGCTATTAATAAGGCATTTACAAAGATCTGGAAGGTCAAGTACGGCAATATTCATTTGATGGCCCTCATTGCGAGCTGTCTTATGAAGTATCATCAAGATTTCATTGTACGACTTGTCGATTCTATATTGGAACATATTAGAGTAGGATTGGACCTTAACATGTTCAAGTATAACCAACAGCGAATCGCACAGGTCAAGTATTTAGGAGAGATGTACAATTACAGGGTTGTGGACTCACCGACAATCTTTGACGCTTTGTACACGATCGTTGGTTATGGTCATGAAGGGGGAAGGCCTCAGCCTGGGAAATTAGCGCCTCTCGATCCGGCCGATGATTACTTCCGAATACGGTTGGTTTGCACGCTCTTGGAAACTTGTGCCGCGTATTTTGATCGTGGTGTGGCAAAGAAGAAGCTGGATCTATTTTTGGCGTTCTTTCAGTACTACTTGTTTACAAAGGTGACGCCGCTGCCGATGGATATCGAATTTAACGTGCAGGACACGCTACAAATTTGTCGTCCGAATTTAAGGGTTTGCACGAACCTAGAAGAAGCGGCAACTGCCTTAACCGAAGCCATGACGGTCGCGTTTGGAGATATGGGCTTGAGTAATCTCGAGCAGGAAAGAGAAGATGAGGACGATGAACGTCAAGAAAGGGCGGATGAGGATGACGAAGATGATGCTGACGAAGATGAGGAGGAGGATGAGATTCCTGCGAAGGAGGGAGATTCTGCTTCATCGGATGAATCATCTGAAGATTCCACTGACGATGATGAGGAAGAAGATGAAGAGTACGAACACAGAGGTCGGGGCCCATCAAATACGGTTGAAGACGAGGAGTTTGACCGCGAATTTTCGAAAATGTTAGCGGAGAGTTTGGAATCTCGCAAGTTTGAACGACGGTCCGCGTTCGACGTGCCGTTACCAGTGATGAGGTCTGCTCAACCCCAGCAGCATTATTCAGTCGTGGATATGACCACTGAGCAGACAGAAACAATGAGAGAACCTTCCCCTACTAGAAATGTGCAATTTCGTGTTCTTACAAAGAGGGGTAATCGACAGCAGGTATGTCTGTCTGCGATTGCGATCGCTTTACATGTTGAGTTTGTTTTTCAGTATGTACTAATTTGACATAGATTCATACAGTTGAGGTTCCTGCGGACTCAGCTATTGCTATTTCGACCCGCATCAAGCAAAAGGCCGAACAAGAGGAGCGTCAGCGCATCAAGAACCTTGTATTGAACTACGAAAGAAGCGGTTAGCCAGCCTTGCGATCTATCTGCAATGAGTATCTATATTATTAGCTCCGGTCCATATGCATGGCGATAAGATCCTTAGGACCAAGCCGCAGTTGGTCAACCCACGCAAATGGTACGAAGAACGGTCTGCCGATTTGAGCACCAGCCAGTGTGAAGGTTATGTCTAATTTTCATTTGCGGGGAACGTTCCACGTGAGCCTCTCTTGACTTTGGTGATGGTCCTCAAAAATGTTATGTGAAGTATAAGTCCAGACGAACTGCAGAGTATGGTGATACCTATCCAAACTACAGCGAATGTATGACGTAATTAGTCCAAAAGTATTAGTTACAGGTAGTTGAACAAATGCGTGCATCATCGATGCGGCAGGGCCACCATCGGGCGTGGGTTTCCCCCTCATCTTCACGGACACTTAATTTCGTGTTCACACGTTCAATTCACACGTTCAATCTCTAGTCTCGGGTCAAACCAGTTGTAAATTCTATGTAGTTGGGGGGAATATGGAGGTCAGGTGTCGTGGTTGTCGTGGGAATTTCTAGCTCGGAGATCACATTGTACGTTGTATAACTGTGTCCGTAATACAGCAGAACACAGATTATTTTCCACCTGCAGGACGCTACGGTTCCATCGTTTTGAGTCTTACACCTTGGCTGCCTGCATCGCGTCTCAATCTGTTTCCGCACAGATGGCGGGCCACGAACGGTCACTAGTCAAATAGAACACAAAACTCTAGCGTACGGACCCTAGCTTCTGTGTGCTGCTAGATACCTAGCCGGGCAGTAACTCAACCCTCTCTCATACGTGATGCTAAATATTCTACCGTTAGGAAGTTGTAACTTAATAAATCGTATCAAGCGTCTTTATGTCAGCGCCAAGTAAAGTTTTTGCCATTAACTTGTGAGCATTTATACTTTCCCAGGCGGTAACAGCCGTTTTGGGTGTGAGCGAATGTAGTTCCGGATGACCCCGAGTTTGATAGCTGACAGGAGCTGACTGTCACATTCATGTAGGGTCGAATAGTTTGATCCCCGGATTAGCAAACTTACTGTTAGTGGATGCATGATATGGAACCTAATTAATCTGATTTGGCGTTATAAGATTAGCTTTAACCTTTCTTACCGCAGTAGCGTCACCTATAATGCGGTGTCTAAATAGACTCGTAAATTCCCTGGTGCTTGTGAAATATATTCCTGCAAATTTCGGGCACTACCGGTTGTTTCTTCCACAAATCGCCAACTTTCTGTGTTGGAGATAGAGGGGTCACCGTATTGTCATTTTTTTTTGTATTACAGGTGTCGTGAATTCAGATACGATAGCCGGTTACCATCATCAAAATTGAAAGCACGAAACAGTGAGTGCGGTTTAGCTGTAAGATATGGCCCCGAAGCGATCTTCCTCAGGATCAGCGGCATCACCGATCAAAGGACATGGCGGAAAGAAAAAGCATCACAATAATGTTGAAAATGGATCGGCGATGGTTAGTTCACCAGATGTTACCATGCAGGAAAGCGCGCCAGCAACCGTTGTGGTGAGTTTTAGAAGACGCAAATCCGACGGTGGTCAAGTGAGTACTAACCGTGATATTTGTAGACAGAGAAAGAAAAGAAGAAGCAAAATTTTATTGTGCGGACGATATGGACAATTGTGATGATTGCAGGATTTTTCATTCTGCTTGCCGCGGGACATATTTGGATTATGGCCCTGGTTACAGCGATACAGATTTTGACATTCAAGGAGGTTATTGCTCTGGCTAACGAGCCGGCACGGGAAAAGAAGCTACCGTATGGAAAGGTCATTAGTTGGTATTTTTTGGCTACGACGATCTACTTTTTGTATGGCGAGAGCGTCGTATATTATTTCAAGCAAGTGGTCTTGGTTGATTATTACTTGCTGCCGTTTGCGACACATCATCGATTCATCTCGTACATGCTCTATATTATTGGTATGAATGCGTTTAAGGTCCCTTAGTGAATGCAAGTTTGTATTTTGTTAACGTTGCCTCTATAGGGTTTATGATTTTCGTGTCGTCGTTAGAGAAGGGTCATTACAGGTTCCAATTTGCTCAGTTTGCATTTACTCACGTCACGCTTTTGCTTGTCGTTGTTCAAGCACATTTCATCATGAACAATATCTTCGCCGGCATGTATTGGTTCTTCTTGCCCGCGTCGCTTGTAATAATTAATGACATCTTTGCCTACCTCTGTGGCATAACTTACGGCCAGACACAGCTTATTAAGATCTCGCCGAAGAAGACTGTCGAAGGATTTGTGGGGGCGTGGATTTCGACCATTATTATTGGAATGGTTCTTAGTCATTTCCTGATCAAGTGGAAGTACATGATCTGTCCAATTACGGTATTTTTTTTTTTGATTGTTTTATTTCGAAGCTGGCTTCGTAGTTTTGCTAACAGCTTACGAAGGATTTCTCGGCCAACGCATGGTCAGGACTGACTTGTGATCCTAATCCAGTTTTCCTGAAGCGGACGTTCGCGGTGCCATCGTTCCTAGTTCCATTGGTGCACCACCGGACGTACGAAATGGAACCAATTCATTTCCACGTGATGGTGATGGCATCGTTTGCGTCCCTGATTGCGCCTTTTGGCGGGTTTTTTGCGTCTGGCCTGAAGCGGACGTTCCAGATCAAGGATTTTGGCGACACTATCCCTGGACACGGTGGAATAACGGATCGGATGGACTGCCAGTTTTTGATGGGATTCTTCTCGTACATGTACTACGACAGTTTTATTGCCTCGCATCATCTGCGGGTGGGAAGCGTTCTTGAGACGGCAATTCAGAGTTTGACGCTGGCGGAGCAGCTGCAACTTGTGTCGGCGCTGCATAAGTACTTGTACAATCAGGGATATATCACGGAGGACACGCTTGAATGTTTAGAGATGGTAAGGTCGTAGGCGATTAAGAGTTTGGGTAAGTTGGGTGCCGGGGGCGCGGGGGACGGGTCGGTTGTCCCTTATTTGTCGCAATTGGATCAGATATGATAAGGAACATGAACGAGCAGGATCTTTGTATGATATTCCTAGGTTGCACGGGTGGGGCGAAACATTTCTGGCTGTAACAATCTACGAACTTTTGAACGGATTTACTGGGAGATGTACAAATGTATATGACGAACCTTTTGTTGTAAAGTATCGTCGCATCGCTATAAATGACAATTTGATTCATTGTTAATATTTAGAATGCTACGGCAGGACTGTTTGGATGAGCATGTCGCTTAAGGTGGACAGACGGAGAGAATATCTATTTATCGGATAAATCGGAATTGAAGACAGAAGCAGCGCATCCGTGGCAATCTGGCATGATTTTGATATCTAGGCGAACGACCTCGACTGCAGGGCCCATCGGACATGTGGCGAATGCAACGGGTTATTTTTTCACACTTTCATTGCGCGTGGGATCATGTATGTAGGTAGCCGGATTTTTGCATCCATCCAGCCACCGGTTAGCATCGAGGTTCTCGAGAAAGTGGAAACAAGGTTTTGTTGGAGCTGTCTGTCAGCTTCAGCCTTGCCTGATTATTTACAGACGTGGCCAACATTATTATTAAAATTTCTGCTTGACCCGAGCTAGCACTTGGCTACAAGCCACCGCTAAACCTTGCATTTCATTTTTTTGGGATAGACTTTTACAGTAGTTTGTTTGACTAGGCCGTAAGGTTTGACAGCCCTTGGGCATTTATCGATGCACTTGCAGGTTTGATAAAAATCACAAGGAAGTCTTTGGCTGGTGGCGGAAATGGTTTTTTGATGGCCATTCACTCATAAAGGGGGTTCACTACTCAGCTGTTGCGCCGAACACGCAGGACAAAACCCAGCTGAGGCTGGTCTCGTCTCCATAACAATGATCCACAACCTCACCAACCCAGCGGCAGCTTCTGGTTTGAAAAAGACACTTTTCATGTTTGCCTGGACCCGCATAATTTTTGCCTGTTGAGACTCAATGTGCACGTGCGATACTCGTGGAACAAACAGCAACTTATGCTGCAGGACAAAAAAGCCCTAGTCAGTATTTATAATATTTTGGTGATTCAAACAGTGAGCAGTGAGTAGTTTATCGGAACAATTCTAAGACAGGAGTCATTTCCAGATTGTTGGATGTGTCGATCATTTTCACAGACAGCAGTGAGGCACAAGCCGGGAAGGCAGAAAATTGGCAGCGGTTTTTAAGTTATTAGGTAGGGCGTTATCAGTGACGGACTAGGCGATCTCTGTCTGATTCTGTTCCTGAGAGGCGTAGCCTGCCGGTTATCCATCAGACTGGACTGGCAGGCCCATTCAACTATATATCCAGCCAGGCACCAATTAGATACCTCTGTCTGGCTCATGGGGATGGTATTATTTAACCTTACTTGATGCAGTTATTTCCTCGACAGAAGTTGTATAATATTTACGGCCAATTTTTGTATAATTTGAATCCACTTGCTTGGAATTATTTTTACTGAATATTTTGTAAATTTTATTACTTGCCTATCGGCGGAAATGAAAATTCGTTAACTAATAGTTAAGGGCACTAGTCTAGATCGTTGCGTGGCCGATAGCGATGCCCTACATTGGCTGGTCTAAAGTCCGGATTAAAGTTTGACACCGGAAAAAATTATAAATGAGGAGTGGCCTTCGTTCGCTAATGAATTCTCCTACAAAATACGATTGTTAAAGATGACAAAATTAATTATTCTTTAACTTACCACACTTGACCGTGGTTTGCGTTTAGTTGGCAAGACATTTTACCACTCATGTTGTCACAGTACCGGCTGCCTCAGCACGATACCCTCAAAAAACGTCAGTGTCAAACGAGCGGCTGAAGTTTGCTGTTTGCAGCCTGCAACGAAGCAAATGCTGCGTGTGTCCTGTAGACTAGAGATGCGATCCCGTCTAAGCTTGGTAGCTTAGCTGTAATTGATCACACCACATAGTTTATGCTATCAATATTAAACGCAGCGATCTAACAGCAAAAGTCCTGTTGCTTGATGCTTGCTACCTTTGCAGGCATTGGGTTCGGGTCGCTGTTCGTCTGACCCGCACGCGAACGCCACATGGGTACTAAAAGCGGCAGGTACGACAATAGCATCTGCTCTTTTTGGCTCGTGCATTATTTGCTGCGCTGTTGCTGCTGCTGCTGCAGCAAAGCTCGACTAAGGCGATATTGAGGAAATAACATATCTACTGCCTCGCCGCTGCCAATAGTAGAAATTCCTTACGATTGTGTACTGGACCACACTCAGTTGCCCACTCAAATAGTATTGCAATGCGACTGCTTCTGTCGACTCTCGCCCTGCTCGCCGCCCACGTCGCGGTGTCCACAGCGGCCCTTCCCTACTACGGCAACCCGGCACCAGATGCTGGCGTCGTCGTCAAGATGCCTATCCACCGTCGCGGCGGTCCAGTCTACAACCCAGACTCCAATGCTGACTTGACAAGATTCGCCTTGGTTCTACAGAGCTGTCTTGACCGATATTCCCGAACAAAGCGAGAGCTACAAGGTAACAGGGTCGTCCGCAGAGCTCTTCCATTATCTGACAAGCTCGCTCCGATTGGTGAGGACGGAAGTTGGTAAGTTTCGTATTGTGTTGGTTGCCTGGACATAGCATTTCCCTAACAGCATGTAAAGGTACGCGGATGTTGAGCTCGGAAACCCTGGCCAGAAGATACAGTTTGATATCGACATGACTTCGTCCGATTTCTGGGTCGAGAGCACAACAAGTGTTTATGGCACTCGGTTTGAGGCCGGCAACTCCCAATCCTACTTCAGCGACAACAAGTTCGTATTCAGGGACTGCATTGATTCACTAGATTCCCTTCTCCTCGGTGACAGGCGATTCAACGTCCATTTCGCCCACTGTTCTCCTCCTCGGGCATCAATCAGAACCCTGAATCCGTCTGGAGGTATCATGGGCCTTGCCCACTCATCGCTCTCTCAGACCTCTCTTCCTCACTTCTTGGAGGATTCAAAGGAGAAAGGAAAACTTGCTGGAGCTGTTTTCGCCATAGAATTCAAGAAAGACGATCCTTCGTCTTCCGCCGTCATATCATTCGGTGGTCTCTCGCGGCAACATGACGAACCACTCTACGCTCCTGTCAAGACATTCGGGTTCTGGCAAGTTTTGTTCAAGAGTTTAATGATCGATGGCAACACCGTCCTCGACAACATCCAGGGTGTTATTGACGTCACCTCGCCATTTGTCCTAGCTCCGCCCGAAGACGTCCGAATTTTCTACAATGCCATTTCTGGCGCTCAACCTCTCGCCAACGGCTTTTGGTCCTATCCGTGCTTCGAGAACCCCAAGATCCACATTGAGCACGGCGGCTGGTTTTTCCCTCTCAAAGATGCCTCGCTCGGAAAGGTTAAAGACTCTGGATATTGTGTTGGTCCTGTCGTCGAGGCCGATATTGCCGGCCTTTGGGTTATCGGCGAGCCTTTCTTGAAAGGCGTCCTTGCAGTTTTTGATGTGAGTGCCCGGTCTACTGTCCGTGTCTTACGAATATTTGCTAATGATACGTACCCTAGTTCGACCAGAAGCGTGTTGGCATCAGGGTCGCTTGAGAGTAAACGGTCATTTTCCCACGCACACAAAGTTCACCAAAACCAGCATTATCAGCATTGGCATTTTTTTTTTAAGTTTTGGGTTTTCTAGTTTTTTTATATTATTGGTAGTTCAGGATGTCTGGAGCAATTATTTGTTTAATTTTTTTTTTCTTTTATGAACTAAGCATCAAGTTTTGTATTCAGTTTTTGTATAACGCGCCGCTTATTTATGACAATTTTCAGATTTTTACACAAGTTGTTTACGTTTGATATTAATGATTGGAACGCAAAAAGGCATTTTAGAGAATGAATAGAGTGGGTACGGTTTAGTCATGGTTTTCATGTTGACTTCTTTTTTTTTTTAGTTCAAAGATAGACCCTGTGTTATTTTAATGAGTAATAATTTCGGTAATAATAATCGTCAGAAATTTGGACCCGCGCAATTTGTAGACTTGAAAAAAATGTAGTGTTTGAAGGGCAATGTCGCATCCTCACGACCCAATGTTGCGGTTCTCATGCAGTATGGGTCAACTCTGATGGGTTCAGTTAGTTAGTTAATCTAGGTTGACCAGCAATTATTTAAATACCGGCGATTGTAGTTTCCAAAACTTCCGCACACATCGTTTGTGGATGGGTAAGTTTTAGTTAAATGGATTATAAAATTTGAGCCCTGTGCGGCTTGGGAGAATTGTGGAGCTATACAAAACTGGATTATAAAGTTAACAGTGAAACCTTGCGAACCTCGATTTAACAGGATCCGGCAACTAATGTCTGCATCATCAAATCAATCTTACAAGCACAATTCGTATGTAATAACGAACGCCGCCATATAGCGAACTGAAAAATCGATCACTGAATGAAATATCGAGATTTTTACTTGTAGAACACATGTTATGCTGTTGTGTATTCTTATGCGAACTCATTTCATTTTATTGCTATTTAGTTTTGATTACGAAATTGCTTCTGATGTGGGCCCCACTTTGGCGACCATGCTGTTCTGTATCTCCCACTATCTGCTGTGCTGATATATATCTCAATTAAACAGTCGCCCCTTGGAGCTTTTGGGTGCTTATCAACAGTTCACCGTATCCTATCAGTGTATCCTAGACTAGTGATCGCTCCATCATATTCAGAGGGAGATTTTTAATTTTAACTGATGACTACTTTCCAAAAGTCCTCTTGGTTCGTTTGTAGGTCAAGGAACAAATGCCAGTCTTAAACATCTCAGGACATAAGGAATACGATTGGTGCTGGGAGTTCAGTCATGGTGATAGTCCTCAATTGACCAGAAAAAAGTGTAGGATTGCCTGCCAGAGCGCAGTGAGACGTGATAACTTGACAAAGACCGTGGTTGCCTGAGTGTGGGATCCCGACTGAGATGCTGCAGCCTACGTTACGACCTTGCGGGCCTTCGTCATCTTTCTCGCATAGGACGGGGGAATGTGCTGTCAATCCATGTCCGGAACACTGGCTTTTTATTGCTGGCCACAAGACCCAGGTCAAGGTCAGGCAGGAAGCTCTCGTTGACCCATCGTCCATATCTGACTTGCCAACCAGA
>JANJPG010000402.1:0-10544 GCA_030407185.1 Lipomyces yarrowii
TGACTATTTTGTTGACGTCTGTGTTGTTAGCACGGAGAGTTTGTTTTTTTTTTACCTGTTGGCTGCTTGACCAGCAATTTCACACAGAACCGCGCTTGCTTTTTAGTTCCTATTTGTCGATCATTAACTGTCGTCTTGTTTTTGGTAGCACGATCTCCGCTAATCGTCACATATACGTATGCAATCCTAAGGATCAACTGCCCCCCTGGCGGGTGGGGATTGGCCATGCATGCGTTGCCATAAGTCAGTCTATCTGCTCTAATCGTACATACAAGCTCGCCCATCGTGCAGCAATGTCGCTAGATCTCTAACACAGCACCGTAGATCATCGTCTTGAGAAAGATAATTTGGCATCTGGCAGGGACCAGACACGATTCTTTACCCTTACCCCATGCAGCGCTTTGCAAACTTTATTTACTCGGCACCTGTTACGTCGCCAACCTGTCTGCTCTCTAGCAGTTTTACTGCTATTTTTTTTCTCTGGCTGGCAAGCAGAGCGCACTTGAGAAGCGGAATGCAGGAAGAGCGGTGGTTACCCTAGCCACTGTATTGCCATTATTAGCGCCATTTCCAAGGTCCAATCGGCATGAAGCTCCATTGGCCTAATGGTAAGGCGTCCGCCTCCTATTATTGTGAGTGCAGTCCTTGCAAGCGGAAGATTGCGGGTTCGAGTCCCGTGTGGAGTGAGCATTCATTTTTTTAATTTTTGCTCGTCATGTTTTTTATTAATTGGTTATTAATAACTTTAGTATTTTTGCGACTAAGTAAATCTTGTCTGTGCCCAAATAAGCAACGTATGTATTTTAAAACCGCGATATACGCAAATATACCTCATACGGGCAGTCAGAAACCAACAGTATATCACGAGTCATAAGAAACGTTTCCTTGGTGAAAGATGGTGTCAAATAATGTCCGCCGATGACTCCATCTGGCTTTCAAATGTCGTATCGGGGAACATCTCGACTGGAAGAGTGGAAAGGCATATGTTTGAAGCCATTTCTTCTCCTCGGTGGCAAGGAATAGATGTGCTCCATAGATTATAAATTATCGATTTTTAGTTCCAGAAATAAGATTCTGCTATAGATGGTTATGGTAACAAGCATCGACATATTTAGTCCCTTGAGAACTTGCTCGAAGCTGTTTTTTTAATGTGGGGTAAGTTATGGGGAATGGTTAATCCGAATTTTGGACTTCGCAGTGGAATTGGAAACTCTAAAGTGGACACGCAGTTTCACCAGAAGTTGCTCTTCTGCGCTAAATTTTAGTCTGTCGGAATTCACCATACTCTTTCGCCATTTGCACTTCTGGCATCCCATCGTGATGCCAGTTTGTTCCTACGAAGACTGCTTCTGGACTGGACCAATGAGTTCCTTATTCATTTAGAGCTCCACAGCACGTGTGAGAGATCATTAGACTATAGACATCAGGTAAAAGTAACCGGGTTCGTACGATGAATGCCTCCACTTCCATACTTGTAACGTGAGCACGTATATATGCTAAATTCACTTTGCTCGCCATTATTAAAAAGAAGAGACATTTCAACAAACTGCATTCTTCAACTCGATTTACTTTTTATCCACCAAATACCTGACAACCTGACAACAACATATTTATCGCATGAAGCGCTATCAAGCGGTCGCCTCGACCCCATCAGGTTCCTTGCCGTCGGCAGCAATGAGCTTCTTCTTTAATTCTTCGTACCCAGTTATTACAGACTCTTTCTTCTCCTTTGCCCATGACGCTTTTGTCTCAACTCCGAGAACCCCGTCGTTCATAGCAGCGAAAAAATCCGGACCCCGTCCTCCGCTAAAAGGCAACATGACACGTGTCGGACATACGAAGAGCTTCATTCCCTCTAACGTCTGCTTGAGGGCATCGGATACGAACCGGCCGCCTTGAACGCCGTAACTGACAACCAACACGGGCTTTCCTTGCCATTCATTGTACAGATAATCAATGGCATTCTTGACGGCGCCGGGGATGCCGTAGTTGTACTCAGGCGTGACGAATACATACCCGCTGAATTCTGCAATTTTGGCGCTCCAGGCCTTGCTGTGCTCGTGGGCGAATTGGGCTTGGGCGGGGACCATCGCAGGAATGACAGCCTCGTCATATATTGGGAGCCCGTAGTCGGCAACGTCGACTAGAGACAATTCTATATTTCCGACTGTATCTGTATCATGCTCCTCAATCATGGCTTTGACGAACTTTGCCACACTGTCACCGACACGCGGTTTGCGCGTACTGCCGATGATAATTGCAACCTTGATCGAGTAACACATGACGGAAGATTGCCGACTAAGAAGCTGTGTTTTGTTTTATCGTGCACGTCGAATACATTACTACAATTGCCTTATATATCTTTTAATCGTCCTGCAGACCTCACAAGTCTGCTTTGTCACAATTTGTAATCTTCAATCGGCCCTTAAATCAGCATAACAGCATATCAGCATGTCAGCATATCAGCATGTCAGCATGTCAGCATGTCAGCATGTCAGTATGTCAGCATTTTATATTTTCGTAGAATATAAATCGCAAAAATGCCGTATAGGACCTGTCTCTCTAGAGTATCGTTAGCATATTCGCCTACCTATCAGATCCTGGTCGATCCTTTGTTGGCCGAGGGATTTTGGGATCGCAACCATCTGCTGGCCGAGCAACAAATCGGGACAAGATGGCATCAACGATAAAACGTGTCTTCACGGCATTTGGGCGGCCGACAGGTGAAAAGACGAGCGACGCTATCAGGTTTGGCATCTTGGGAGCTGCGAAATTGCGTAAGTATCCAATGGAGCCTGGGCACATTTATTTAGCTGTGCCGCCTTCACCGCACTATTGATCCTGAACAGTCCCCTAATGATGATCACGCCGGCCAAGTCACATCCTGAAGTCATTGTGCAAGCGGTCTCTGCTAGATGGCCGAAGAATTCGCGAGAAGCACGGTATCCTCGATGTCAGAGCCTCATATCAGCATAGGGCTTGACTTTTGACAGCTGAGTTTCACAAGCCATTGAACGCTTATCAGTTGCGTACTGCCGAGATTGTCGACGACCCGAACATCGATGCCATCTTGATCCCATTGCCCAACAGTCTACATTTCGAGTGGGCCGTCCGCGCTATCCGGCTGACAAGCATGTCCTACTTGAGAAAACGTCCACCTCCAACGCAACCGAACACAACGTCCTTTTCAACCTGCCGGAATCGTCTCAAACCCAACGCCCCAGTGCTGCTGGAAGCCTTCCACAAACCGGTTCCACCCTGCCGTTCACCAGTTTCGATCCTTCTTCGACTCCGCCGACAGGGAATCTGGTGGCGAATTCGTGAATTTGCCCGGCGAGGACTGGTGGATGTTAGATCGCTACCAGCTCGATGAGTTTGTGAATCGTGTCAAGGGTAGTCAGACGCAGTACTGGGTCAGTGGAGAGGACCCGTTTAACCAGATGAAGATGATCGACATGGCCTACGAGAAAGGTGCGCTAGGACTGCGACCGACTAGTTCCTTGAAGGCTAATGCGACAAGACTGGTTCCACTAGTTCTTGGCATGATCGGATTCTGGAATCGGAACCCGTCCTTAATCATAAATTGCCGAAACCCGGAGATATCAAATATCACAAATCATTGTATAACTGCCAATAAATTTGGCAACAAATGATTGATGAGTTTATAGTAAGTGAGAGTTAGAGCGTATACGAAAGACGACTCGTTAAGTAAATAATGTAACGATCCATGACGCGTAGAACGCGTCTCTGTAACTTACAACAACAATGAAACAAACAATTGAGAATCAATCAACTTACAAAGAATGCCAGCTACTCTTGGCTAAATAGCTAAATTCGCTATCGATCAAGGCCAAAGTCGGAGCAATCGGGCTGCAGTGGCGACCTATTATTGTCCCCGAAACTGCTCGACTGGCTAGGATCCAAAGGCCGAAATAAACCGTGTGCGGCGCTCGCGTTGTTCGGCGCTCGATTGTGGGAAACTTCTTATTATCAAATTATTTTGGCCCGATTCCCGACATTTTCACCACTATGGCCTCATCAGATACCTGTGAGCATATATGTCGATTGTTCAATGCTTACGCTGCGATCTTGTCTCGCTGACACCTTGGTAGTACCCTTGACGCCACCAGCTGATTCGGGAGGTGGATTTGATATCGTTACCACATACAAGAGATTCTTAAAAGATGATCCAGATATGACAATGCCGGTAGCGGCAATCGAGTCCTTGGTCGTCTTGCTGAGTCAAACTGAACGTGAGTCTTTCTGGCAGACCGACAAGATTTTTCCCAATCGGATCTTGGCTAACTTTCGCATGACAAGCTTCGACCGCATCAGAATTAATGGATATATTGGCGAAAGCTGTCGCCGAATTGAAGAGTGGTGTGAAGAATTCGATAAGTTTGTCTGCTGGATGCGATATGTTTCAACGCTTTGTGTTACGAAATATTCAAGAATATGGCGTATGTTTGATCCTCTCGTTCCGTATCAACGATATTCCTGCTAAAAAAAATCTTAATAGGATTGGGAGGCATGCAGACGGCATCTAGTTAAGAATGGAGGTCTGTTCTTGCAGAGGGCTAAGGCTTCGCGGTACAAAATTGCAGAGTTTGGTCTGCCATTTATCCAAGACGACGACGTAAGCATCGTCATTATTTTGTTTTGCAAACGCCTAACAATTCTATAGACTATTCTGATACACTCATATTCACGAGCTGTGACTGAGCTGCTTCTTCTTGCCGCACGGCGCCATATTAGATTTAGAGTCTTCGTAACCGAGTCACGACCTACTGTCGAGGGCCTGTTGAGTGCCAAAACTTTGCGAGATCACGGCATTCCGGTTAGAGTGATCGTTGACGGAGCAGTTGGCTGGGTTATACAGAAAGTTGATAAAGTATTTGTCGGTGCGGAAGGTGTTGCCGAGAGTGGCGGCATTATTAACCGGGTACCGTGCATTTTATTAGTATCTAAAAATCGTTCGTTCACGCTGACTAAATCATATATAGGTGGGAACATACCAAATTGCAGTTCTCGCAAAGGACTCCAACAAGCGACTCTATGTTGTTGCCGAAAGGTAAGCAGTGACGTTTGCTCTGAAGATTTGTCTAGGCTGACTCATATAAATTATTTGGTACAGCCACAAGTTTGTCCGCCTGTTCCCGCTTTCACCATTCGACTTGCCGAACGAAAGTCCTGCCGCCAGTACTTTCACGACTGACCAAGAAGACGATGAAGTCCAATCAAGTCCATTATTAGACTTCACGAGTGATAATCTTATCACTGCTTTGATTACAGATATTGGTGTATTGACTCCTAGTGGGGTCAGCGAGGAGCTTATAAAGATGTGGTACGACTAGAAAATGTAATATATATAATATAAATCGAACACCTTGATCCGGTATATATAATTAACAGCATATAATACTAATTATAGTCGACGAAGAACCCAAAACAACCTTAAAATATCTAATGCATATCCAGCGACGCCTTCAAATATTAATGCAAAGCAAAAAAAAGTCCAGCTATGACTTAGCCCAAATTAAATTCATCGGCGTTAGCACTAGCGTGCATCTGAGCAATTTTCAACATTTTCTTCTTTGCATAGTCAGGGCCATGCCCCTCAAGCCGTTTCCTTTTAGCTTCCCCAACTGCCTGACCTCCGGCGGAAGTATTATTAGGTTTGCCTAATGTGGCCGGAGTCTCGCGTAACCCAAAGCATTTCGCCAGATGTCCCAAATGGAGGTCACGAACACTGAAGTATTGCCTTTCAGACGACAAATGTGTCGCGTACGCACGAACGTGACTGGTAAATGCATCTTTAGCCAGTGTGCGATTGCTCTCACTCTGCAGCAGCCACCGCTCAACGTCAAGCTGTGCGTTGGTTGCCATATCCTGCCAAACCAGTTTTCCGCCAAATGCCGAGCTTAACATGGTAGAGTAATCTCGTCGAATTGGCGATGATTTATGCAGAGGTGCAAGCACATTGTCGATATATCCTTCCTCCTTCCCAGGTAATATGAAGACGGTCGACCACCCTTCATTTCCAACCCGAGCCGTTCGTCCAACACGGTGAAGATGGTCTTCAAATGCAAATGGCGGGTCGAACTCGATAACATGAGAAATCGATGGAAGGTCCAGGCCTCGAGACGCCACATCGGTGCACAACAGGATCGATGGACCGGCAGATGACTTGGTGAATGCAGCCAAAGTGGATTTTCGAATCGGTTGACTTAGAGACCCATGGAGCTTGTAAAACATGGCTGATGTTGACTTTAAATAAGTTCTGAGAACTCGCGATGCCAGTGCCGTCTTCTCGCCTTCTTCAATTCCCTTAACAGGTTCAGACGCGTCGTCGGATCCCTTTTCTGTGCCAGTGTCTCGGGTCAACATAGCGAAGTGAAAGTTGACAGAATCAGAACAAGATAAGAAGACGATAATTTTCGCGTTAATTCGGGTCTGTATAATGTCGATTATGGTGCCCATCAAAGATACCATCCGCAGCTTCATCGGAACAACAACATACTCCTGATGTAGTTGATCAGGTGCAGAAAATTCATCTGATCGGGACGTCACTGTTGACTTATTCTCCACATTCACATGAACAGCATTATGCAGTGACTGCTTTCCAAGCTTCTCTACATCCTCTCTCAACGTCGCCGAGCAAAGAACAGTTACTATGCGATTAGGCAACCCTTTGACAAGATCGATGTGTGCTCTCGACTTCTCTTGAAGCGTCGATAGAATTTTTGTAATAGTCTCTTCGAACCCCAGCTCCATAAGTCGATCGCCTTCGTCAAGAACGACCCACCGAACAGCAGACAGATCCAGAGCCTCGGTGGTACCAAAATGATCTGCAAGTCTACCCGGTGTACTTACCAAAATATTCACTCCTCGTCGTAACCGTGCCTTTTCTGACTTTTTCTTTTCACCGCCGATGACAATACCCGGTACAATGTAGTGACAACAGCGAACGACTGACTCCAACACCGAATAGATCTGATTCGCCAGTTCACGTGTTGGTGCAATGACAATGGCAAATAAACCGCTTTCGCGTGTCAGTCTTTCTGGTGAAGACATGAGCGCATGAATAATTGGAAGCACATATGCTAGAGTCTTGCCAGAACCTGTCTGAGCTTGGATAAATAAATCTTGAGGATTTTGTGAAATCAGGGCTGGAACAGCTGCGCGCTGGATTGCTGTCGGATGATCGAAGTGCATTTTATCCTGAAGATGCGATGTAAGCAAAGCTTGGAGACCAAGCCCACTAAAGGAGGTGTCATCTATGAGTGGCGCGTTTGATGGACCATGTTGCACTTCCTCAAACGACGTCGGTGCCGGAACTGTCTTGGGATTGGATGTAAATAACGAGGATATGATCCGTGAAGACGTAGAACTACCATGACTAGGATGCTCCGATTTTGATGTACCAGAAGGTGTCTCAGTGGCCACACTGGAAGAACGTCCGCGCCGTTCAGGGGATGAATCGGTTAAACTCGCTGGTGGTTGCCGTAAGGATCGAGAATTCCGTTCGACGACAATTACGTTACTACCACTTCCTTTATTATTCCGTCCTGGTTTTTCAGCGTTTGAATTCGCTGCATCCTGACTCGACTGACTGTTCGAAGATCGGGGCGGAATTTGCTTGTGAACCTTCTTCGTCGATCTCAGGATCGCTCGCTTGGCCCTTAATCGCTGCGTCCACTTGCCCCTTATTACTTGGTCGGCCCCCAATGACACCGGCAGTGATGCACTCGGTACGGCAAGATTAAGTAGCAGTCCGTCATCAGCCATGCTAAAGATTGACTAAGTGGATGAAGAATGTTGTGTTGAAACTCAGAGATCTCAGATGGACCTGCTGGGAGTTTTTGAAGAGAAATTTTTTAGACAAGATTAACTCCCAACCTAAGGACGGGGCTTGCTCACCCAGAACAGGTCTCTACAACATGCATTAGGAAATTTATATGATGCCATCATGGAGGCTCCTTCTGCGCCGTTTATCATTAAAGAGGAAGACGATGACGTTATGAAAGATATATCTTCTGTGGCAGATGTTGGTGTCAGTATTTGCGATGCAGTCGCAAAAAATGATTCGACAGTGAATATTAAGACGTCTGTCGACGACGACAATAACGATGATGATCCAATAGTCGCAAGCGTTCCTATTTACCTGTCTTCCAGATTAGCGTCCAATTTGCATATATTTCAGTATCCTGTTAGGCCCAATACGCGGCCATACACCCGCGGCCGAGGTGAGCCGGTTCTGGATGTTCGACTTAAACCTCAATCCGGTGTCATTCAGGTCGATGTCCCGATCAACACTACACAATTCTATGATCACGAGAAGGGCGAAAAATGGGGAGCTGTGGACAGACAAACTCTGGGAGGGGTCAGGACCATGTCAGAGGGTTATATGATTGGAATATTTAAAAATGGTACAGTCGATTATCGCGAAAGGCTAGGATGATGGGGCCAAGCTTACGAATGTAGGCGAGTTGCATTTGACACCTGTAAAAGGAACATGCCAGCTTCGACCAAGCTTCACATACGTTGATAAAGATGCACAGACAGAGAAAGAAATCGCTAGGTCTTTTAAGCAGGATCCAACTAAACCGACTGAGATTCGTGCTGTTCAGGTAAATTGACTGTCCATAAGCACTTACGGCATAAGCTAATGTTGCCATGTAGATGACAGTGAAATCGTCCGACGACTCAGCACCACGATACAGTGGAGCTTTAGCCTCAAGGAAACGGGCGGAAGATGAGGAGTATGTAGAGATGCACTGGTATGACAAAGATACAGAAGATGCCTGGGATTTGGCCGATCATTTGCTCAGCGCAAGCCGGGAACCCCTTATCCCTGCTAGTACTAGGGACGAGTACATAGACTTAATCAGAGATAAAATCTAGTTGTAAACGGATGCTATTCTTAGTAAATATATGTAATATAATATATATTATATGTGCTTCGGAGTTAACAGTAGCCACGGGGCGGAATGATAACTAAGCAATGAGTCAGCAGCCGGGAGTTGTGATCTTCTCACCTTCCCGCGATATCAATCAATCATGCCCTGAATTGCCATATTGACATTCCCCGCGAACTAAATCCGGCCCAAGGCGCAACTGAAGGCGCACA
Organism: Lipomyces yarrowii; assembly: GCA_030407185.1. Taxonomy (NCBI): domain Eukaryota; kingdom Fungi; phylum Ascomycota; class Lipomycetes; order Lipomycetales; family Lipomycetaceae; genus Lipomyces; species Lipomyces yarrowii. Next base: position 9,131 of record JANJPG010000402.1, read on the forward strand.
ATGTCCTACGCCGTCTCAATTCACAAGCCATCGTCGGTCCGGCACGCGGTCTGCACTGACTTAATTGCTCCAGGAGTGTACTCACTAGTCCTCGCGCGACCAGCTTCCATCGATGTCTACGCTATCCAGTCTAGCAGCCTGTCCTTGCAGTACTCGCTGCCAGTAAACGGCACAATCACGTCCCTTCTAACATTTAAGCCGACGGGATTCTCAACATCGTGGCTGTTTGTGCTCACTGAAGATTGCATCGGCTTTACTCTCTCATACAAAGATGGTCACCCGGTAACCGAACAAGTCTCGACGGATCTGGACGAGCGATTTCTTCCTGACACGGACACGGAACACATAGCAATTATGGACCCTCAATTTCGTGCCATCCTGCTTCACACATATAAGAGCAGTCTGACATATATCCCACTTGTTCAGGCTCCCACCAGCAACAAAAAACGAGTCTCAAAATCACCTGGCGCTGCTGCTTCAAGTTGTCTTCCAGTAACGGGCACATTATATCCAGCACGACGGCTTCCGATTGAGGAACTGATTATTATCTCAATTATATTTCTAGAAAATGTAGAACGTCCAACTATTGCAGTGCTGTACAGAGATGGTCAGCATGCCAGACACGTCAAAGTGTACGAAGTCAATCCGATGGGAAATGCGTTGGAAGAAGTCAAGGGATCTGGTTTGCGGAATGTTGATCAAGGGGCTTCCCTGCTAATGCCATTTCCGCCATCGGCAGGTATGAGCTGTTCTTGGGTTGCTGTTAATTCAAAACACTAACCGATAAAAAGGGGGATTCTTTCTTTTGGGCGAGCAGCTGCTGACTTACTTTCCGCCCACAAATTCGAAGGATCCAAAGCCGAAGAAGATTCCGTTTAATGGTCCAATAAATTTTTGTGCGTGGGCTTGCATCGATGAGAGCGGAAAGCGTTTTCTACTAGGTGATGAACTGGGCCAGATCTATATTTTGCAGGTCAGGCTAGCCTGCGACAGTGACGCTCAGATTGTCATAGATTGGAAAATTGAAAATATTGGAGAGGTAAGTCCTTGTCCGTCTTGACAAAGGAAGGGACTAATGCCTGATTAGACTTCTATTCCAACAACTCTCACTTATTTGGGTTCTGGATTCTTCTTTGTCACCTCACATTTTTCACCGTCCACATTATTTTATTTATCGCCAGAGGAACCTCATATCCAAACAGTGCAAGTTATCCCCAACTTAGCTCCTATTACGGATTTTCAACTTGTCGACAGAGAAAACACAAGAGATATCATTGCCTGCTCGGGTGGCTTCAAGTCTGGCTCCCGAAGGATAATAAAATCCGGAATCGGTGTTGACGCCTTGGCCGAGATTGCGGGAATAAAAGGGGTTACAGGGCTGTGGACATTTGATACGCATGTCTTTATGGGTGCT
>JANJPG010000403.1:0-10613 GCA_030407185.1 Lipomyces yarrowii
TACACGACGCCCTTCCGATCTATGCCACGCCTAGATGGTCGCAAAATACCATCGCTTTCCCATTCCGATACCTAGAACGGGTCAGACATCGACCAGATACCAGTTGATGGTTTCACTTACGATTAGGAACTCGTTTAGAGCCGTCGGAAGACACAATCCAAGTGGCTCGCCCATAACTGAAACAGCGGTTTCCCATCCATATTCATCAGCAATCTCAAGACCTTCAGCGGTAGATGCAATTAGTCCAAGCGCGAAAAACGCCGTCCTATACATTCTTGTCAGAGCCATCCATCACACTGTTCTCTTAATATAACCTAAATACCCTTTCAAACTCCAGATCTGCGACGAATTCGCAATATGTACAATTGTTTCAACGATATTGGTCTCCTCTAGAAACGGCACCCCGAACTCCAGTGATCCTATGTTACTCACAGCCCAGATGCAGCCCTTCAGCTTGCGCAAAATGGCTGGATCTTCCTTTTCCTGACAATGCTCCTTGATATAGTCGGTGAAGTGCCTAACATGGTCCTTCTGTCGTAGCAAAGCAATGCCCTCCCTACTTCTTACTAGCTCCCGATAGAAATGTGGAGGAATTGGTGCGGAGCGGTTGCTCTGTTGAAAACCATCACCAGACAGCAATGTGCGCGCGAGCTCCAGCTCAACGACGTGCACATACGTTTCATTACCACTCTAACGCATGGTCAGCTATAATTGTTATCAACAAGTCATGCAACACGGGCTCACATTAAACCATTCGTCCATCTCCCTTTCAATGTAGTTGAGATCCTTCAGAAATCGGAACCCTTCTGACGTAGATAAAAACCTCAATAGTAGAGGGGCAGTCAAATCTGCTAGATGCTCCAAATCGGGGAGGCATTTAACTATATAATCTAACGTCGGTCCATCCTCACACGCGTCACCAAGCACCTTGATCGCCAATTTGCACACATCGGGATCAACGTCGTACAGCTGTTAAACCAGCAACTCAATAGCCCAATTGCGCATGTTAATATCCTCAAAGTCTAGTAATTTTGCCAGGTGAGATGTGGTAAACATGCGTACATCTTTTTCTCCCGTCGACAGAACTTTGGCGAGGATGATGCGCGGGTGTCCCTCCATGTGATAGTCTAAAGACGAAACCAGGGCTATTATCAAGTCTTTCCTTGTGTTCAGCTCACTTAAGTGGTAGAACATGTTGAACATCCGCCATCGCTCTATCATCCTGGGCCCCGTTAGCAAGCGTACGTCGTACATCTTCACTTACACTTACGTCAAGCCATTCGGATCGCTACTTAGTGTTCCAAGTAGGGTAAAATAGCCATAGCTAAGTGTTGTCTCCAGACGATACTTGGAGAACAGAGGCTCAGCCGACGTTATCCCACTCATGGGATCCAATTGTGCTAAGCATTCCGCAATTTGTCTCAACAGCTTATTCTCCATGAGATATTTCACTCCTTCTGGACTCGCGAGTAATGTCTTGAATAAAACGCTACCAGCAGTCACGTATCTTTGACTCGCCGACGTCTTTCGGATTTCTGAGAAACGATATTTGAACGGTCGGTAAAACGACATAAGTCGTTTCATGAATTTTGTCGCACGAATGGCTTCGTCAAGACGTTTGGGGTTAAGGAGCGGGCCTTGCATCAGCTGGATCAACGTATCCCAGTTCCATTTGGTATAGTTTTTGGTGCTGAGAACGTTTGTCTCCAAAAGTAAATTGCGAAAGTACGTGTCGTCCAGATGCAGACCCAGTCTCAATTTTTTCATTTCGGATCTCTTTGACTCTCGATGTGGTTCGCCCCTATTAACGATATAATTAGCATATACCTTGACCTGTTTACATTTTGCATAGTCCGTACAAAACTTGTAAAGCCAAATCTGGACGTGACCGGTATAAGTTCTTCGTGATTTTGTCAATTTGGGAGATCGCCGAGGATGCAGGAAATCGGTCCAGAGTATCGAATCTGGCCGCTTGTGCGAATAACGATCCGAGGACCTGCGTTTTAACGCAGTATCTTTGCGGCAAGATTTTGGCCGCAAGGCTGATTATTTCACTAAGCAGAAGAGTCGCCTTACGAAAATTTTTCGCATCTGTATTTTCTTCAATAATGCGTGCAAGAAACTAGTGAAAGATAAGTGACTTATCATACTGAGTGAATTAATCAGGGAAAATCTCTTACGATTAATAGATCGGCCTCTATGAAAATTGCCAGTAGTAGGGCAGCATACTGATCTGCCAGCGTACGTCGTTTTATCGTACTTCCAAATGGCTTCGGAGAAGCGTCAATATTGTTGGTAAAGAATGCTAACGAATGTTAGTACAATATACCATTTGCTACCATTCAGTTTATTCACTTGTTAGTCTACGGCCAGCCAAGAATGGTGCTGACCACGGTGGAGATTTTATTTGGAAAATGTCAAAGAATAAATCCATCAGGACATCCTACAAAAGCAGCGTTAGTATGCTTAGGCCTTGCCGATGGCTGGTACTGCATCACATACCCGTAGTCCTGGGAGAGGAATTCGTAAGCAATCAACAAGCGACTGTAGAGACCTGAAGTTGTACATGCACATATATAGCAATCCTGCGGTCAATGTTTCATCAGTCACGTGCTGTATGATTTAATTCGCTACGGAGGCCACTTACCAGACCAAGATTTCAGTAGAACAGATATCACCCGAGCACAACTCTTCAATTTGGGCTCATTGATGTGACTCTTCTCTTGTAATCCCGTAAAAGTAGACAGAACTACGTCCAAATCGTGGCCAGGCCAAATATATTTCCTAGTATCTGGCTTGTCCAGTAGATACAGAAACGCCGTCGCAATACTGTCGGCTAACTCGTAGGGCCCATTTGCAAGTGTCTGAGCTAATATTCTGATTCCACCGGCGGCTGAGACTTTGTGAGGATCATACATTACTGTGGTTGTAGTTAATGAGCTGATTCCTTTCGCATTAGTCGAGTGCACACTTACATAGTTCGGAGAGCGTCTCTAGCGCAATAACGTGTAGTCGATCCTCGACATGCTCTGCTACCGCAACAAGCGCACAGACAACCCCAAGCGAAAGCTGAGTAACGGCATCGGGAACATTAAAGTAGGCTCTAATGAACTTAATCGCTTGTTCTCTCTCGACGTTAAATTTCGAATCCTTAGCCAACGACCTAAATTAGTACCATTGTCAGCTCATAATAGCGACGGGGTTTATCGTAACGTGACATACTTTATCACCAATGCGTCAGTCCTGAGATTGATAATGGTCTTGAAAGATTCGAGATTCGATATTGCGTACCGGGCGGTCCGATATCCTGCTGCAACTACCTCTTTGGCTGGATGCAAGAGTAACTTTTGCACGCTACCAAACAGTTAGCCACGTAACGTTCAGCTAATCGTCGTTGGACGCCCACAACACCTACCGTCGTGCGTATACAGAGAGGACCAGTTCTTGCTTTAATAGCGGGTATCGCTGCAGCAACTGGACCAATTCATTCGCCTTCGAGACATAGAACAAGGACGACTTGTCTGGTTCCTCGAGCGATTGCAAGATATCGCCCAACGCCCACGTAGGACTTCCAGCTGCAGGTGATCTCTTTAGTAACGCCGCAATCTTCATGTCATGCCATATCAACGCATACCTTCTCCATCCTCGTCATCCGTGAACACAGGCTCAAGGTTTGTATTTATTGGATCGAGCTTGATCATCGCCGATCGCGGATCACGAGCTTTAGCTCTTCCCTGGTCGGTTTAACCTTGAACTCTGTAGGCGATGAATGCAACAGAATCGTAGACGGAGCCCCCTCAATCCAATGCCCCCGACGCGGCAAGAGCGAACAGGCCAAAGTATGTCTATATGCAGCACATAGAAAGCTCTGAGATATGGCACCAGTATTTTTCTTGGTTGGTATAGCCTAGATCCTCTGTGTTGTGGTGCTGCCCCCGAGAACAAAGGAAGGATATTTCTGTTATGTGTCGACAAAGTTTCATTGAACTGGCGGTTTAAACTCTCTTTCAGTATGTGGGTAAATTATTTTTGTCACGAACATTGCCCCGATTCACAATGTCCATATCAAGCGTTCCAGGTATATCTATGCACTGGATCTATTTATAATGTCAGGACAAACCCCATCCAACAAGCGGAAAGGCGGAGCGGACCTGATTACGGAGCAAAAACGACGCACGGTATATCGCCCTGTTTTGGATAATCCCCACACAAAAGTTCTATGGTAAGCTCTTATCGCAGGGACTTGCAGCTCGGCAATTGGATTCTTTTTGTTTAGCGTATCTAATCTGGAAATAGGCCGGCTGTTTCTGCGGACGACGGCAAAGTATTTGTGGATATACTGTGCAGGTAATGCATGGTTCGCCTCCAGTACTGCAAATCGAATTGCTAATGGAAGTACATATATAGCATATTACAACCCGTCGGTACATACATTGACCAGAAAACCAAGTTCAAACGGCATAAGAACAAGCAATCAGGAAAATCTGTTGAGCCAGAGCAACTACAAAAACCTATTCGGCCAGAAGTACTTAATTATGTCACCTTCGGTATCAACCCCACGACAGTCGCACTCGAAGCACAGGCTTCAAGTGTATATGCGCAATCCTCCTATGTGACGCCAATATTGCCAACCACGGCGCCATTGTCAAAGAAGAATCGAAAGGATCCCGTCACAGCGGTTTTTATCGCTCGATCAGATATCACTCCCGCGATACTGTTATCACATTTCCCACTTTTGTGTACGTCAAGCTCGTCACCAGTTAAACTCGTCCAATTGCCCAAAGGCTCTATGGGTTTGCTTGCACAGTCGACAGGCATACAGGGTCTTGGTATTGTCGGTATTCGGCAAGGCTGTCCTGGTGCTTCTATGCTTTTTAATGGATTAGATCGAATAGATGAAGTCGTTGTTCCATGGGCAAAATTTAGTCGCGGCGGCAACGTTTATCAGGCATTGAATGTTAAACAGATCATTACATCCGCGCCAATGAACAGTTCTTCGAAGAATATAGATAATGATTAATGTTAATACTGGCACTGCAGGCATTTGAGTTTTGGCGTTTATGGGGTTAAAGTGTTTTGATTATGCTACTGACTATCGCGGAGTTTTGGAATATTGCAAGATGCTATGGTGTATAACTCGTTCGATTATAATCAATCAGTGTGGACTTCGCTCCACGGGACCAACAATTACATAACAATACAAAATATCTTCCTACATTACGAATAACTCCATCAGACAACAAAATTACGATTCAGAACACGATATTCACCCTGGTTATTCTATTGTCTTTCGTCACCCCACCTATACCCAGACAAGTACTAACTGCCGCCAGTCGTGTATCAATGCCGCACATTATTCAGTTCTCGCAAACAGGCGTTCAAGCTGCGCGGAATCTCCTGGTGTCGGTGTGTTTTAGGATAATAGAGCAACTGCAACACAATCTTGCCTATAGGATACGGCGGAGTTCGCACACGTTCAGCCCTTCTCGACCGGGTCGCGTCAAATTCAGTTGCCCACTCGTTGTAGCATGGAACTTCTAGGATCTTGGACGTGAGATATATCTCCTTCTCAATTTGAGAAAATGAGATGTACGATCTCGCAAATGACCCGTCCGAGCCGAGAACGTTGTCCAGAGCAAGCGGGCTGTGTTTAGATGCACTTTCGGCCGGCACGCGACGCTTGGGTGAGCCGAACAGCTTGTCCATCCCAAACCGGCTTTCTTTTTTCCTTGGGGATGGAGAGCGAGAAACAGGAATTGCTGGTTGAGTAATCTTCGCTTTCAAGGTGAGAATAAACTCTAGATCTGTCCCTACGATACTGCATGATGTTAACTGAAACTTCTCTGCAATCAGCATAATGTAGCTTACAGTTCAAACTCCTGATAAATGGGAGCATTCCTGGTCAAGTTCATGTAGGCGGTAGTAACGCAATGAATACCATTATCAAGCGTCAATGCAAAGTAAGCAGACGTATCTGAGCCGGTTAGCAGATGCCGATGAATATCAACACTAAGGACCGTACCATCGTTTAGCGGCAGCTTTAAGTCTTTGAGAGCCAGTACCTTAACAAATAGGCGCCCTCGGTCTGCTGGATCAAGGTTGGGATCCACGTCTACGCTCATTGGCTTAGCCGGTTTCATCTCCACGTTTTGGCCAGCAGCCGACAATCTTGGTTTTTCCTCGGAGGCCTTTGAAGGCTTGCCAAGATCTGACTTCTTACCGTCCGGGATTATTAATGATTTTTTGACACTTTTCTCCATTTCTTCGTCTTTCTCTGGAATAAGCATGCTACTTCTCACGCTTGATTTACTTCCTGACAAAGTCTGGTCTTTCTTAGGTTCACGAGCACCGGTCCACGGTTGGTAAGTCTTCTCTGAGGAATCATTGAAATCTGTATCAGCATATGCATGCACAATTCTCGTGTTTTCACGCATCAGATATCCTCTCTTTAAACATGGTTAGTAGGCAGTGACAGATACTTAACTTCGTAGCAGGCTTACTGTTTGCACTTCTATAACTCTGTCAAACTCCTTGCTCAAACTATCAAACGAGAAATCGCTTATATCCAAATCAAGCAATAGCGACTCTGGGCTAGTTGGTTTCGGCAAATCCTCAACAACTGATGGCAACTCCAAAAACTTATGTTCCGTCTGCTCTCCACTTACTTTGCGTCTTGTGGACGCCATATGCACAGCATCAGCAGGCGTAAGACTCGGTCGGGTTTTCGCTCCGCATCTAGACTTGATGGTCCGGTCTTCTGCTGGAATATCGCAATGCAGCTGTGTATCCAACGACGTAGAGTCACTGCCATTATCATCCACCCAACTCTGCTCTAAGAATGAGGAAGAGTTGAGATAGTCATTTAAGCCTGAGCCGAAGTCGTTATCTGTAGCATCAAACGAAAGCTCTAACTTGAATGAAGTTGTCGAGTCAGTTCTTGTATGTGCGGAACTGACTATTGTGTCGCTCGTATCTTGTGCCAGTGGCTGACTGTCTGTATCGTGTGACTTGGATAGATCAATGAACTCGTAACCATTTGAAGCTCTGTCAGATATTTCGACAGAAACATCACGCGGGGAAGTAGTAGTGGTCTCGCCACTCCAGAGGGAGGACATCTCTGGAGAACAATTGGAGATGCTACTATCATCTTGCGCCTGCTCATCCATGTCAGACTTGGAGGACGCCTGATCGTCACTGTGCACCCCTTGCTGGGCCTCACACGCGAGTAATGCGCCACTAGAAGAAGACTGAGGGACTGTAGAATCATCGTCAGAACGTACCAGATTGTCGAAATCCGAAGGGCTGTCCAATTCATCTAGCACGTGCTCGTCGTCAATGTTGACATCCTCGAATGTATAAGAATCAAGGAGATCCATAGCGTCATACGACGAAGCTTCAGACGCGCGACTCATCACTGAATCCTGACGCATAAGACTTGTTTCCGATTGACCCATCTCCGCCGGCGGCGAGGCGTTAATTTTCTGTGGATCCAAATTATCAGACTGCTTCGAAGGAACTGCCGGGAGAGGTCTGCCCCTGGTATTAAACGTATGAGCAGACGGTTTAGGAAGAGATCTACTACCACTGAGCGTACGATGCAAGTACACTCCAGGACCGAAGGAACTCTCAAACTTTATCAAAGGCGACGCGGGCTTATCGATTGCATGATTTGGAGTGTCCAGTTTTTGTGCTTCAAACTCAGAAATCTCGTCTTCCTCTGACTCCTCAGAATTGGCATCGGTCGTAATTGGAGAGTCCTGCGCGGATTCGAATTCTACCACCTGGGGCGGTGCCATTTCGAACGTAACCTTCTTTGAGCGAATGGAGCCGGAAGAAGACAATAAAGAAGATCGCTTTTCCAGACCGGCATGGCGGGGCCTAGCAACAGGTGACCCCTGCAGTTCCTGTGCTGAAGGCGTCTCATTCCGCGTTGGCGACTGAATAACGGGTGAAGATGGTAGTGGTCTCTGGTAATTATCTGTATTCTGATGGAAAATATTTCGGACACTACCGTTGATCATGGGACTTCCGTCTATTGTGGGCGACCGCGGCTCATGTTTTAAGCTTTCTCGCTCTCTGTCGTACCAAAAAGACATCGCGGACTGCTTGGTGCTTGGCGATAAATGAATGTTCTCCCCGGCTTCGATACCTTTCTGATCAGACAATCCAAAGGACTTATTGTGTGTTTCAGTGTCGTTATTCTTCTGTTGTTGCAAAATAAACCGTTGATGATCAGCGGTTGATGGTGAATTGCGTCGAGAATCATTCGTCGGAACGTCTGAGAGTGGAATGCTAACTTTTGCTCTTGCTGGAGACCTTTTCGGGGATCGCAGCGGCGGAATGGGAACTGTGTCGGTAGCCTGACGTTGTGGAGACGACAGGTCTGTTGGTGACTGTAACTGCTGTTCTGCCGACATGTCAGGAGATTTGCCTAATCTCAAGAGATTTATGTGCCGGACTAATATCTATTTGCTTTCCTAAAATTTAACTATATGATAGAAGAGGGCGAAGCAAGAACGGGAATGATATGTTGATGGTGGGACAAGCTGTAAGAATGGTCTGATGCGACGACGATTTTGCTGTGCATCTTTGCCTAGATGGCGTGCGGCTTTCTGTTTATTCCGGTGGTGTTTATTCGACGTTGCTACGGCAACGCCAAGTTAAGCGAGCTCCCGGCGCTAACCTTTTGTGGTCAGGTGAGGGGCAGCTCCCAGTCACGTAAATAAATAATCTCCATGCTCAGTTTTAGGGACTCACAGACGGATTTAAATTGATTCTGCCATTTCGGCCTCTGGCTCTTCAAATTGAGAGCCGTAAGCACAATATGACTATTCGACTTGGACATGTGGTCCTTATCCTTATAATTCCATACGTAGACAAAAAATAAAGAAAATACAATTTCACACAGAAGAACCAACCATTTATCTGCTACAGCAGTCCATCCACGATCCAATGGTCAAAAGGTCGCTACAATGAGCTTGTTTCATTTATTCAACATAATTTAACTTGGTCATCCCCTCCATAGTTCGCCTGCTGTCGAAATCTAGGAGCTAGTTGGAAACTCCCAGTACTCTTGTCCAGGTTTGAACGAGACCCCGAGCTCCAAGAGCTTGCCAAATGCCTTAGCGAAATCCTCAAAGAAAGCATCCTGGCTCTTGGCGTATTTTTCAACGTATTTCTTAAGGTTCTTGTCCTTGACGAGGGCCATGTCAGCGGGAAGCATCATCAGTGACTTGGTCTTATCGTCTTCATACTGAGCTGGTCCGTCCCACTTGAGACATAGTTAGAACAGGCTTTACAAGATACGCATCAAAATAGGGACTAACCTTCTTCCAGTGCCATTTGTCGTTCAACAGGAGGGTAAAGTAATCGTTGGTAAGATATGTGGGCGCGAAAGTCCAAGGCCCGTCAAATCCAGACCTGGAAGGGTGGCATCGTCCGAGGGCGTGGGCTCCAGCCAGAGCAACAATTTCTTGATCATTGAATCCTACACATATATAAGTCTCATGCATTCCAGAACCAGCCAAATTTAAATCGCAGAAGCTTACCCATGCGATAGAAAATATCCCGGAGATGATCAGAACCTTTGGCGCCATCGGGCAAACGGCCATCGGGAGTGCAAGCAGCTAAACGAAATCCAGACGTCAGTTCAATTCCTACTCCGCCATAAAACATTGACGAGAGGGCATCGCGAGAGTCGAACTCGATCACGTGATCTCGAGTTGTTGTCGACGCAACAACGAGTGGTGACGTCAGACATAATCGAGTATACTCAACCATCTCTGCACCGAGCCATCACGCAGCGGTTTCGCACCCCGTCTACCAGTCTAATTTTCGCTAATCGTAAAACATCGAATGATTACTTACTGGCATCAGCATCGACGCGACCAGGCCGCCACTTAATGGTAGGCCCACCCATCTCTTGAACAGCACAAACACCTGCTAGGGTCCAGAGGTCACCGTAGGAAATCCAAGGAAACTGAGCATGAATTGGCTCGAGAACGTTACGCGCGACATCCTACACGTCGTTAGATTCATGACGAGAAGATTCCAAGTTGCGTTTTGTAAGGACTTACCAAGCCGTTGTTAGCGCCCTGAAGTACAAATTAAACACAGTCAGCTACTGATTGCTAGGATCTGGTCCAAAAGGTCTACTCACATGTCCCGCCTCAGGATGGAATCTAGAGATGGAGTTAAACCAGATCGAGCAAACACAGTAAAAATGTTATATACTGACCTCATGGTCGCACCACTGGATCCACCACTGTTGGTCTTGGCATCATAAGTGCCCGAAGCGTGCCAGGCAAGGCGAATCAAAACTGGACCGTATGACCCATCGTCATACTCTCCAGCCTCGAGACTGTCAGCGACTTTGTTGTAAACCTTCTTGTAATCTTCGAAAGTGGGGACGAAGGGTTTGGAAAGAGCGGCGGGCTTTGGTGCGGTGACGTTGTTGGAGTAATAATAGTAACCGCCTCCAACCATAGCCAAGCCGACGGCCGCATAGAGTAGCGAGTTGTTACTCTTAGATGGACCAGGTGCGGTCGAGTTGGATCGCACGGCGATGGGGGTTCGCAGGAGTGCCTTAACGCGGAGGGCTGCCGCGAAGACAG
>JANJPG010000404.1:0-10565 GCA_030407185.1 Lipomyces yarrowii
GTCTGAGACGTTTCAGCTTTGCTTGTACCACTTGCGCTGCCTGTTCCTCAGCCTGTATCTATGACAATCGGAAACGTTATCAATGAAAAATATGTAATGAACTGCCGATGCCATGCACTTGATCGGGTCAAGTTTGGAGATGGCAGCATATGTGCGACAACGTTGTGCTTGAGTACAACCTATCGCTGTCGTCGCGTGACGTTTTAGGAAATTTTGCTCAGCTAATTAGTACCTGTTATGCTTATTATCGTTTCCCAAGTTGGTTAATAACATGAGACAACTTGGCCTTAACTTGTCGTCGTTGAGAGGCGAGGAATTGGTTGTCTTGTACTAAACATCGGCAACGAGGTATGACGTAGCTATGTCTCAAACAACCGCTGTAACATTATAGTTATCCGGCTACCCCTAGTAATGTACTGTGAGTTGACATAAAGCATACGGATTACAGTAATCAAAAAGCTACAAATGCGTGTGTAAATGCGTTTCTGCAACGAAGCTGGTAGACCAGCAGACTGTTATCAGATCTGGAACAAGGCGCAGCATCAGATAAATATAGTTTGAGATAATTTACGCCACAAATCTCAAAGCGATTGGATCTGGTACCGATGAGGGAACGGCTCTTGCGGCAAAGGATCGCGCTGATCCGGGCAACGCGTCACCGACTAACGGAATACCTGTCGAGTGCCTGTATTATCTATGGCTTCTCTCAGTCGAACTTCTGCTGCGGACGCTGAGCCAACTTACATCTCGCTCGCATCATCGCCGACGATGCGGCGACCGACAATGCTTGGCTTCAACCTCGAGGGAGGTGCTGCCACGCAAATAGCACCGGATCTGATATCGTTTGCGATGGCGGCTCCTTCTAAGTTGCGTAGAATGGACTCCATATCGCGATTGACTAACCTACAGGAGTTACGATCGCATACCCTTATTGGTAGTAGTAAGGCTTTGGTTAACTGGAATCAGTATCGAGTTGATGAGGAAAAGTTGAAGGGAATGAACAGAAGGATGAGATCTTTCTACCAGAAACAGGCGAGTAGCACTACAGCTGAGTGCCACTACTCCATATTTGAAAGCTGCTAATTGTTTAACTTAGAATGAATTGATAGACAGATACATTGAGATCGATCGACTGTTAGATTCCAAGGTCCCACACAACGTTCTCCAGGTCTACGGTGACGATAGCTCGCAGCGACGGCGACAGGATGTCCCAGCACATATTGATGAAGAGAGTATGCCTTTTCTGGGTTATGATGCAGATCAGGACTCTGTGGTAAGATACGCTGTCATCATTAATTTTGCGTTAAACGTCGTGTTGCTTGCTGGCAAAGCTGCTGTGGCCGTTTTGTCAAACTCTCTTTCCCTTATTGCGTCTTTGGTCGATTCGGCTCTTGATTTTCTTTCGACGGCTATTATATGGACGACGACAACGTAAGTTCGATCGTGCAGGTTTCTCCGCTTCGCTTCTAAGGCAGTCTTGTAGGTTCGTTCGATCGGAAAATTGGCGTCTACGAAATGCGTGTAAGTAATTAAACCGAGCAGAGCTAATATTGCTCTATCAGCTGATGAGAGTATATAGTTCCTGTAGGGCGCTCGAGATTGGAGCCAATTGGCGTGCTGGTGTTCTCAATCATTATGGTTGTGTCGTTCATCCAGATTGGCATTGAGGCTATGCAGCAGTTATATCAAGGAGCTGCAACCGTTGAGGTTGGGCTGTCGTCAATCGTCATAATGATCTTGACAATATTGTCTAAACTGGTAGCTTGGCAATGGTGCCGTTCAGTAAATTCCAGCTCGGTGCAGGCCTTGGCGCAAGATGCTCTGACTGATGTCATCTTCAACACGTTCTCTATCATATTTCCTCTAATAGCTCACTTTGGACGCATGCGATGGCTTGATCCCTTAGGGGCCATTGCCTTGTCGTTATACATTATTATCTCATGGGGTCAGACGTATGTTTTCCATGGTCATAGTTTTTGTACATGAATTAATTTGGAGACAGGTCTCTTGAACATATTCAACACCTAACCGGGGCCACCGTGAATGCCGCTGATCAGCAGGTGATTCTGTACTTGTGTACGCGGTTCTCAGACTGTATCTACCAGGTCTCAGCTTTAAATGCCTATTATGTTGGTGACAGAGCTAATGTCGAAGTGGACGTGCTCGTAAGTGAGAAGATGGCATTGAGGGATAGTCATGATGTCGGGGAGGCCTTACAGTATGCATTGGAGACACTTCCGATCGTCGAGCGGGCATTTGTTCACCTTGAGTACGTTGCTGTAAATATCCTGGCTTCAATCCATGTTTGCTAATATATGATCCAGCTACCGCGAGGACAATTTCGCTGGCCATCTTCCACGATGAGCACGTCGCGGTTTGGCTTGCAAAGTTTTGAGATCTCCGGCCATGGTAGAGCGTGCAATGGTGGTAGGTAGGGGTTCATAGCGAGCGGGGAGTGGGTATTCCTAGACATATTGGCTCGGTTTTAGGTTTTTTTTCACTTATAGAAAGTAGCGGATTTACAGAGGACTCGTGGAGTCTTTCGGTTGATAAATAGAGACATAGTAAAATTAGTTCTCACAATAAATGTTGTGTTCCAGACTTATGCACAGTAAGGAATTTTAACCTTTCCAGCATTAGGGTGCTCGCCAAATTCTTTTGAGAACTTTAATCGGCCAACCATGGACCAGAGTCCACACGAGCAACATTGCCTATAGCCGAACCAATTGCACTCTCAAATCATACTCAGAGTAAATATACATGCCAAGAAATCGAACCCCGTGCCCGGAACGAAAATGTTGTCGAGGTATCATATGCTAGGGCTGTCTAGGTGCCGGCCACTGTCGATATTGAGCAACTCGACCAATGTCAGCAGAAACTGCTCGGGTGTTCGGTTTCCATGTAGGATTCTTGTCCTGCAGGTATGGAAAGACACTGGACTACAATCGAGGTCGCATTCAACGTCGCTGAATCAGAAGCCGCCCAAGTCTAATCCGGATTGGAAGAAGAATCGAAAGCATGTATATCAGAACACAAAGGAAAGGACTCAGAACGCCATCAAGAAAGCGTTAGATCGGATGCCAAAGCCAAAGAATCCCGTTTTCCGAGAGAATATCTACACCTTCCCGAATTTCCTGACCTTTTCACGACTTGTATCGGCGCCAGTAATTGGATACCTTGTAGTAAAAAGCAATTTCGTATGGGCTGCTCCAGTTTTTATATATGCTTGCATTACAGATTTATTGGATGGTTTCATCGCTCGAAAATATGGATTGCAAAGCATAGTCGGCAGTGTTCTGGATCCCATGGCGGATAAGATCTTGATGATCACTCTTACCGGCACTTTGGCATGGATTGGAAACTTGCCCAGTAAGTTTTGGATTTTTTTACCTTGTTATTACATGAGATTTCAATATCTCAACTAAAACGCGTTTAGTATGGATCGCGACAATTATTTTCGGGCGGGATTTTCTTCTTGGGTTATCTGCCATATATTACCGATACATCTCTCTTCCACCACCAAAGACGATGACGAGATTCTGGGACTTCAGTATCCCTTCCGCTGAGGTTCATCCGACGACTATCTCCAAGTATAACACTGCTCTTCAGATGGGTCTAATTGCAGTCAGCGTGTTGAAGCCACTGGTACTGCAGTCGCTCACCGTTGAATCGCAAGCCTTGGCTGCACAAGCCATCTGTGGTTTAGAGTAAGTTTGGTGATGCCTCAATTTTCGCGATTAGCTACCGACACAGATGTTATACAGATACACGGTTGCCGTCACGACGATATTGAGTGGTCTTTCATACGTGTTCTCGAGGACGGCGGTCAAAATTCTGACTGAAGAAGAGATCGAAGAACGTAGACTGAAGCAACTGACATTTATGGCAAAGGGAAAGACTGAGAAGACAAGAGTAGATAATGACGATACGAAGAAATAGTAGCCCCCCCTCCCCCGCGTTGGAAGCGTGGTTCCTATCTGTCGACGTGGAAGGCGTTTTTGGATCAATGGCATATGCATTACAGAATTTTTAGTTATTGTAAATATGATATCGTAATTATAGAATTAACTAGAAGTGAACATCTATAACAATTCGTGGAAGGTTTCGAATATGGAGTTAGGGTATCATAGCAAAGGCTTGCAAAAGGAAACATCTAGCCTGCAAAAATCACGTTCTCGTGCTGCGGAGCGGCAGCGGTCGATTGAACGAACACAAAGGTGTTGTTGACTTGTCGTTCCAAAACTGACCGACTTTCATGTGTTGACGTCCAGGACTGCCGCAATAAAGAAGCATACTTTTGTTTGTGCATTCATTAGATGGCATTCTAAGCTCGAGGGAAGTATTTGCTCATCCGCTACTCAGCAAGTCTTATGGATTCCACTCTAAGACGGATTGCCTTTGAGGTCCATGGAAAGGTATGCATGTCCCACACTGTATGTTGCGGCATATCTAACTGAGCATTAACTAAATGCGTCATTAGGTGCAAGGTGTTGGGTTCAGGAGATTTGTCGAGGTAATTTAATGCCGGGCTAGTTGCTGACTGCTGGTCAAAGGTCTAACATAAACCGCAGCGAAAGGCGGTAAGCATCGGGGATATATCAGGATGGGTTTTAAACACAAGTGTGTCACCAATCAAACCGCGCAAAATGGATTGTCGACTCAATATCTGCTAACGGTATGATAGAGAATGGAGCAGTCAAAGGTGAAGCGCAAGGAAGTGTCCACAATCTCCAGAGATTGATTGAAGCATTGAAATGTGAGCAGTACTTCAGATCAATATACAGCGCTGATATGAGGTTCGCATCTAATAATGTTTCACAGCTGGTCCATTTTTAAGCCGAGTGGATAAAGTTGACTATAAATTTACAGACGTACTGTCTACTGAGACAGGATTTTTAATTCGACCAGGAAAATGGTAGGACTACCTTCAGTATGGAAGTAGGAATGTGCCACAATAACACCAACACCAGCCCAAGTTAAATATTACGGCGAAAGTACCCCGTGCCTGTAACGTGTTTTGAATTGGGATGTAATATACCATACTCTATTATGATCTGTGTACCTTATCGATATACTTTGACTAAGCAGAGATTTCATCACGTTCCCAACCTGCAGACTTGATATTGGCTAATCCCTTTGTCGGCTGCGGCTTGCCGTTCTCAATCTTGAGTGCAAACGGGTTTCTGTCGATCTTTTGGTCCAAGTTGCCAAAAGTATGGTTGACTTCTCTATGCTTGGCCTCGTCGGCTCGGATGTAAAGAATCAGGTCTTCAATGGTGGAGTCATCATTCATCTTCCAGTACTGCTTTGCAATGTCGGGAATTTCTACATTTTGCCATTCAGGTAGCCGCCCAGCATTGATGTCTTGGAGGCATCTAGTGTAGGTAACGATCGCCTCTTCTTCAAGGTATCCAACAAACCGGTGGCATGTTCTCGGCGAAATGAGGTAGCATATAAAGAAGAGGTTGAAGAAGACACCTTGACCGCCGAGCAACATTAGTCGCATGAACCACCCGGGATTGTAGAGTTTCAGGAAAGTAAGGAGATGCATGCGTTCGTTGTAAGCTTCTTCAAGTAACGTCTCAATCCATGCTCGGTCACGTCGAAGTGCTCGGAGAGAGTGAAGATGGCGGACCATACCTCCAACCTAATGAAAATTGAAATGTTAATCTTGGTTCACGAAACAGAGGATATCTGGACTGCGTACCATTCCGGGGACTCCAGCTATACTCTCCAGGAAAACGAATCTAGTCAACCATTTGTCGCCAGTCATGTGAAAATCTGGAGTGCCCTCTTGGCCAGGTTTTGGATGCCTGTATCCTGTCGCGATGTCGAACATCTGTCGCAAACATCTGATGGCGAGCAAAGCTACCCTATCCGAAAGCGTCTTAGTCTCACGATGAGCGATATCTATAGCCTTCATCTGCTCGACGGTATAAACAGGATGTGGCCAAGCTGCCTCAGTAAAGTAGTCGTGCTTATCGGGCTTCATCAAGGATATTTTCTCCTTTTGCCCGGAGCTCTGGAGTGTTTGGTTCCGCAGCGACTCATCCTGAGGTACCGTCGGGATAGGTGCTCCGCCATTGCCCGTGAGCCTCGTTGAACCAGTATTTCGGACAGAAGAAAACACTGAGAAGTCACGCCGGGCAAGCGAAGCAGCACTGGGCAGGAATGCTGCCCTGCACATGAAGGTAGGCGACGCACACCACGACGCGGCGCGAGTTGAAGTTTGTCGGAGCGCAGTCAACGAAGACATGATGACGTACGGTCACGGTGCCGTAAGTAGTGTCCGGTAAGTCACAAAAAAATGTGGGTGGACAACAATACTTGTCTACACCAACAGTAAGCTAGCAGATGAGCGAAGACGAGTATCTTATACGCGCTTGATAATTCGCCATCTTGTTGCGAACAATATGGCAGCTACGCTCCGGACAATTTCGGGACAACTTTATTTCTCAATTGCTTCAACATAATGCTCCAATCATATGGTGCGAACAAAAACTAGCTGACTGCAGCGACGATTATCGGCGGTCACGAAAATACACTTGCTTTGCACTGGGCACGGCGGGGTGGAGGTTACGTCATTGGAGAAGATGTGTGCGGAAAAAGTAGGGTGGCGATGTCATCTGCACCACAGCCAGCCGGAAAATTTTCGATCGTTCGCCGATTAGTGTTTCCGCCGAGGCTTTGGATACTTTGGGTGGCGATCGACTCTGCTAATAATCAGGCGCATCTGCTATAATCATCAAGTACTCTGTCGGTAGCTCATTCAGTAATTGAGGTTCTCTAATCAGGAAATATTGGCGGATCTGTCGAAGTAGCTTCCCAAGAGATGCTACAAAACTTCCGCTTCGCACATGTCAAAATTTGCACCCACGTGGAGCATTTCGGTGTACGCTATATACTGTAACTGATTGCCATTTATGGCCGGCCACCAGGCCCTTGGTGTCCCCTTGCTGCTGCCGAGACTCTGCATACGCGAGATGAAATGCAAAAAAGTAGGATCGACAAAATGTCAAATGAATTTCCAATTCCGGATTAGCTCGGCTGCGGCTATATATAATCTACCTTAGTGACCGCTCTCATGGCCTGTCACCACTGATCAGTGGCTATTTTCTGTCATTGGGATGTCCATCATCTACGATCCAGGGCACTATGATACGTAGGTGCGACCAAGCCGACTGCCTATCGTGTGTTTCTTCCCACACCTTTTGGCACAATGTTGCATCTTGTACAACCCAGTGCTCTTAACTTATTAAAGATTTAAAGTGCTGAATCCAATCTAGCTCGTTCGCTGTCCTACCGCTATTGCTAACAGCGGTAAATCTTCATGCAATTCGCCGTTTTGATACCAGGATGAGATGAGATATGATATCGTCCGGCAGGACCACCAAATAGTAACTTCCCGAAAGCTGAATACCGTAGCCCATTCTCGGTTTCCTCGCTGAGCTACTTTTGGTCGGGCAAGGTTCGTTCCGCACTTGTAACAACCGTGCTGATGAGATTGGCCCATCATAAAGCCATTCTCACCAAAGGTTGTTTTAAATCTCTTTCTCGTGGATCTCATATTAATTTTGCAATTACGTTTCGAACAAGGGTGAAGCAACACAACCAGGTACTCGGTGATGACGGTAGTTCAACTCCGAAAGCACAACGCGTCGTGAATGGTGTTGCTGTAAACAACAGTAACATTCTTGCGGCAAGTCCAGATCAAACGCTCTCGTGACCTATGACATACCATTTGGTTGGGCAATAAATATGACTAAGCTGCTGATATCAAGGTCTCCGCTCGGATTTGCTCTGGGTGAAAGAGATCAAACCGGGGCGCTTTGCTTATTATTATATTCGTTGCTGCAACAAAGGGCTGGAAACTGATAGAGCTACTCTCAACCAACATTCTGACATGTTCACAGAGCAACAGCAGTAGTATGTGTCACTTCGTTGTGGCGCGGAGATTCGATGCCCTGTCGAGTAATCTAGTGCGAGCCGCCTACAGTGATGGCCTTTAACCCCTTGCTGCTGCAACGCAGCTTGGCTCAACTAGGCCACGAACGTGCATAGTCATTGCAGTGTCCCTCCTACGCGATGCGCTACGAATGTAATTCGGAATAGTTCTTTCGCCTGCCGAGTTAACATTAGCTATTAGAAAGTATGATACGCACTTACACGTCTAATGCTCGACGCGTCAGTTACGCGTTGTAATCCTCCCCTAACCCACAGTACGCGTCTGTCCAGGCATCAGCTACGAGACACCACGCCGCTTCGGCAGAACTCTGCGTTAGATGTTCCTATCTCTGATCCTAGGCCTAGAATGGAAAACGAAAATTGTTCCCTACGGTATACAGAAACCACCCTGGAATTGCTCAATAACGGCCTTTGTGTCGGTGATGAAAATATCGCACATAAGTGGCGTGCACAGGAGGGGCCGGGTAATTTCTTCTACGCGTCGAGTTAAATTCGTGTTTACGCTATTTCGCGCCTAGTGCCTGTCCAACTCCATTTCGACCCCTGCGAACTGCAACAATTTGTCTTCACGGCCACTTCGTCATTTCGCCGCCTCGTCCAGCCGGTCATTGTTACGAACCATTGCTGGTCCTCAGAGGATCCAAATTCCCGTCTCACGGCCGGTAAAATCAACCTTCGCTCGAGTAATGCAATATGGTTCACACTGCTTCGTCCAGCATAGCGACCTCCAGCAGGTCGCGGCCGAGCACCACGTTGACAACGGATACCGGCAGCTTCTTCCAACGTTTTAATGCGCTAACCGTCGACGATTTATTTCGCGAGTTGGAGAGTACCGAGGGCCAATACGTTCGAGATCTTGGGTCTATGCTTTCCGTGAAACTCGTGAAGGAATTGTTGATTTCCCACAGCGCTCTTCAGGCGTCCCTTCCGAAGATTTTGGAATGGGTATGTTATCAGAAATAGAATGGACTACTGTAGATGACTGACGACTTTCAGGCGGAGGAAGCAGCCCCAATTTATGAGCAGTATGTCAAGGAGTACGCGCTGGAGCCGAATGAGACAGAAGAGATGATATATCTCAAACGACGACCTTTAGTTCGTCTTCGGTTTTACGCAAAGTTCTTCAAGGTATTATACTCAGGAACTATCGTCAGTGTTCCGGCTAACTTGACTCGCAGAAACTCTACGAATTTTTGCCCAACGTGCCGAACCTCTCCGTTCCAATGACTACATATCGAACCCTTGTCACTTGTGCGCGGGCCAAGGTCGAGAGCGAGAAATTAAGGGTCGCTAGGCTTCAGGTTGACTTTTCCCGTGTCAGGAGTTTCGACGACTTGCAGCCAGTGGTACGTAATCGTCGTGACTCTAATATTTCATTTGCTCTGACATTAACTAGGCCTCATGGTTTAACTCCCAATTTATCTCTATGCGCTCATACTGCCAATGCCACTTAAGTCATCGTACTGGAAAAACATTCTCTGGCCTCCCTGTAGAGATTCTGCTCGTCACCGAACCTCTAACGTCTGATGCCCTGGCCATCTGCTCGCTTCATGAGTTCCATCGCTACCTTCTATTTCCCACATTTCGCCGTGCTGACGTTGTATACGGCGTTGGCTCTTGTGACTCTGCAATTGCTCTGACCTCATACAACGGTAGCACACTGGAGCTTGAGTTTTCTTCAATGGAAAACAGAAACAATTGGGCCTCAAAATTCCAAGAAATATTCCCTCCTGCACCTGTTTTGCCGCCAGCAGCGCAGCATATTCAAGCTAACTCCAAACTTGAGGGTTTGCAAATTTCTGCGGATAGTTCTCAGGTAGCGGAGACCGATGCCATTCGACTGCCCGCCGAGATCCTCGAATCAGAACTGCAAAGTCCGAGACTCTTTGAGGAACCCGATATAAAGCCATTTATCATCAGCGATTCATCGCCACAGAAAAAACGGCATTCACTATTTAAGTATGGGGGTTATGTCGCAAATGTCGCGTCCCAAAAGATGCACCTCCGTGGTAGCAGAATTTCAGGTGATTCCAAGACTGCCAGCTCATCCACCTCGGTATCTCCATATAAACGACGCCAGGAGCTTCTGCAGAAGCCATCATCTGTTCAGAGTATAGTGCTGATGGAAGAAGAGTCACCAGAATTAAAGTATCAAATGGCTTTTAATGCCACTGAACGGAAAGCTATACCTTTCCGGGCAAACGAGGTGGTGGAAGAGTCTATGGATGCATCTTCAGAGAATGGTTCTAATACAGCACGAGAGTGCGGAGCACTTACAATCGACGAGCGGAGTGAACCGGTAACAGGTATTAGGAAACCCGTGAACGCAGCGACCGGCCCAGTCAAAAATGAACTCTCAGCGCGGACCTCAAATTCGACGATTCAACTGGTCACGCAGTCCCGCTCTAATATCGTGCATAGGGACTCCTCTTCTGGAGCACCTATCTCCTCTGAGCGGTCATCAGCCACCCAGACTTCGAATGCTACTGTGGCCGCTGTGCAAGAAACCGTCGAAGATCCTTCGTACGTTTCAGTTGAAGACAGAAGGCCAAAATCGTCGTTCAGCCTTGCGAGAAGCAAAGACTACCCGCCAAGTGGAC
>JANJPG010000405.1:0-10509 GCA_030407185.1 Lipomyces yarrowii
CTGACAAGGATGCCAACATATTTTCCGGCTGTATGCGGGACGTGTTTGGCATCGAAGATGTAGAGGACTTTGTCATCGAAAAGACTTCCAAATCCCCGGGAGTGGATGTCACCATTCGAATAAGCGCTAACGTAAAGATGCTTTCACAGCCAAGATGTCTGTTAATCGTCGCCTATATAGGCCATGCCATCATGGATATTGAATCAAACGAATTATAGTCCGCACTACGTACCTAACTACTGGGTTGTGCACCCGTTACAGCTAGTTACATCTGTCTAAAAACATGAAGGACCAGATACTGAGTTCAAACTATCCTGTTCAGAGCTCTGATGATGATGTTTCGTGTCGATGTGACACAGGGTCTTTCGTATCGCGAGCTCAGCGCAGAGCGAGAATAAAACTGCGACAGCCTCATTACGCACTTAGCCCGCCAAATTCATAAATGATTCACTTGCTGCTATAAGTTGCGTTGTCCCAAAATTTGTAGCCTTATTTCTCTGCCTTTGCTCTTTCATCTCTGTGATGATCTCTGGATTACTGGTCCATCAAAAGTCATATCACCACCTTCCCTTCCCACAATTCTCATATATCGCTAGCTTTTTATCATGACTCGTCAGGACCCGACATTCCGTGTCGGGCAGCTGACGATACGATATCGGCGAAATAAAAAGTATGACGATATTTATTCGTACTTTTATCGGCTGCATCGGCTCTAATATCGGATCCGCTCCCATAAAAATCATGTGGACGCATTCGGACTGCCTACCCGACGCGTCAATGTGATGCTCAGACTCAGTTGTACACTATTCGGGCTCTGAGCTCCTGTGCATAGTGCTCAGTGTCTATGTAACTTGTGGCACGATGTTTGCCAAAATTTTGTACCAGCAGCAGGCTGGCCACAGTAGTCCAAATGACCACCTCCAAAATCTGCCATGATTACTCGTCCTGTGAATTTACATTCGGACTACCGTCTTTATCGTCTCCTGCAGTTTCCTCCTTCAAGCCTTCATCGCCAGCTTCGTCCTCACCATTGTCGTGGAATTTCTTAAGCGCGTCTTGGATATCGCCAATATGCGAAACGACGGTCTCCCACACATCAACAGTAAGGCTTATTCCCTAAGCATCATTAGCATTCTATTTTTCACTCAAGCAGGTGGGGAAGAGAAAGGAGACATAATAAGAACACGTACTTTGCGACCTGGTAACCAAACCTCGGATCCGTCTTGATTTTGTTTTGAATAGAACTCACGAATATCAACCAATGGAGTCCCTTTGAAATCTCTAACAATTAATCGCTTCCGTTTTCCAATCTAATAAAATCGTGAGTCACATCAAAGTCACGCCAAAAAAAATTGCTGTGTTTTTGAGTAAAAAATGAACATACATCGATATCCAATATTGGCTGTCCACTGGATTCGTCCGCATCATTGTTCGGATTGGTTTTAGCTCGTTTATAAGGGTTAGACGCTGAGGCTTTAGTTGACTTGTAGGTCGAGCTATTGCGAGTCGAACTAAAGTGTTTTGGCGGCATTGTTGGTGAATGTTCTGGAGATAATCTGGTTGTTATGCATTTTGGTTGAAGTGCGCCTTTCCCAATTCTTGAATCACGTGCAGTCGAGCCGGGACGCGTCGTGGCCCGGGCTTGCTGTGTCGCGTATGCTTAAAAGCACAAGGTCTCTTCCGGTAAAGCAGAAAACAAATATGCTTGGCAGCCAGATTTTGGATATAGACCGACCTTCCCAATCACGAAAGGTGCGATATTTGCGTCATTCGGAATGTTTTACGAACATCTTACATTTCCCATACATATGTACACTTTTTCGCTCTATCTCTATGTACAAGCTGTATACAAAACTTCGACGGGATTCCTCGCACAAAAGCACGCTAGAGACTAAGTTGCAGCTACAATTACAAAAACTTTTCTTCATATAAATTTCCTCCCAGTAAGTGTTGACTTGTTTGGTTGAATCAACACCAACCGCGATGGTGCGGGCGCTTAGATGGCTGTAAATTGGTCTCTGGTTCTGGCTGGCGAAACTAGGTGTGTAATCCAGCTAATGCGCCGTCCTTCAGAACGGCCGGATACCGCTTTCCTCTGATTGCGAATACTTGCTGGTTAACTTGGTACGGTTCCTCCGGTTTCATGTCGTTGATCTCCCACTTTGTACTTTGGAAAATATTCGAACCAGGCGTCATCAATACGTCGAGTTTGTCGCCAAATTTATTCATAACCCAAGCCCAATCACGTTTATTATCTGCCTCATGAAACCCCGTTACGAAGATGGCGCACTTGCTTTCTAACAGAGCCGGTAATGTTTTCTCCCACTGGTCCATCGCTTCTGGAGCTCCAAGTCCGGGGTGGAAGAGGAAGAAGACGTCAAAGTAGGGATCGTAAGGTGTGAACTCTTGTGTATCGTGGATAACGTGGAAATAGTCCGTGTGGAACGATACCGAGTAATTCGGGGCCACTCGTTCAGTAACTGCCGACTGATTGTAAACGTACTGCTTCTTCTCACGGTCGTAAAGTGCCTCCGGACCGATAAAGATGATATGCACGTTCGGCTTGTTAAAGAGGAAGAGAAATTGCGCCCATATTTCGAGGGGCAATTGCGACTCTGAACGCGCACCGACAACGAAGAGACGGATAGGCTGGCCACGTTGAAGAGCCTCACCATCAACATTACTGCCGGTTTGCGATGGTGGTGTGTTGGGGTAAAGCGTGTACCTCAATGCTGCAGATTATTATTAGTATTTTTATTCGAAAACAGATATGGTTTGCGCGTTACACACCAGCCAGCGACTTAAGTCCCTCTAATGTTAACCGCCTTGAGGCCAATGTGTAGGGTGATCCTTGATGCAATATGCTGCCCACAGTGATGGGATAAGTTAGTACCTTTGTTGCGTGCGCGAGCTCAAACTCAGTGTCCATTGAGTGGAAATCACGCGTATATAAAAATGTATCCCAATCCGCAAAATTGATCGCCACGTCGGTATCCTGAGGTGGTGGCATTTCAAACTCCGGAAACTCCCGGCCTGAGCGGATATCATGTTCAAAAACGTTTCCGAGCATTAATTTGTCGCAGACTTGCTCATGATGATGTGTGTCGGCCTTCCAGACCTCTTCAGAGTGGTGTGTAGGAATGCCACAGTTAGGGCAAGTGAACTGGATATTGAGGCCCGTCACCGGGCATTTCGCGAGCGCTTTAATCGTCGCGGCACGGTTGCGTAGGACAAGTGAGGGCGAGGTCTCCCACGGGTGAAATCGATTCTCGAACGTAGGCTCGTTTTCGCGATGTTCTGGATTAAAACCAAGTGTCCACTTGATGGCCCTCCATAGGAACGTCCGACGGGGAACGTGCGTAGGCGGTGATGAGCTCTGCTGTGTAGACGAGATCAGAAGATTGTGGCGAGGCTGGCGACGGGTCGAGACGCTCCGTGGTCGTGAGTATTTGTGGGACGACAGATGCCGGACTACGTGGATTGACCGTCCCGACAAGCATTGCTGCGTCCCAAACAATGGATATGGCACCACAGACGCGGCCACGCGAGCACACAGCAGAGCCATGTTGCGGGTGCGTATGCGATGATAGGTATAATCGAATTTCGGCGGAGAATAACCTGTCTAATAGTGCTGTTAAAAGTTCCCGGTTCGCGCCTTGCCTGCTGAGCGTCGGGGCAGAAAAACCTACGATTGGCGTCTCCAGTATCACGCCATGCCGCTTGGCAATGATACTCAGCACGTCTGCTTCAGGTATATAGCTCCAGCAAACAGTTTAAGGCAATCAAATTGGCTGTTCCTAGTCCTTATATATTAATATTATTTCTATGTCATATGTATCAGAGATATTGCTTCATGTTAAAAATGTTTCACGTAGTTCCTAACACATACATAGGCTTGATCTCCCGAATGGCTGACTAACGGTTCTTCATAAGTTGACTAAGAAAGGGAGTTTAATGTGAGAGTGCCACGCAGTCTTTAACAGCTGGCAACTGATCGTACGCGCCGGCTGAAATCATCCTGTGTCGACGAGCAACCTTCGCTTTTGTCAAGCGTCTGGCTAATTTCGTATTGCGTTATTACGACTGGGTGTGTTATTGAATTGGGAAGTTATATTATCTATTGCGAGTCTGCTGGCGCAAGGCGAGATGTCGCACGCCGGCGCAGAGGAGTCAAGTGCGTCGTCATCGAATACAGCAGGACCCGCTGCTATCGCGCAACCAGGCAGACAAAGTCCAGTAGCTTCAGACGCGCGAACAACGTCAGGACAGGACGCAAGAGAGTCCTCGTCGAGGGTAGCGGCTCAACCACACCCGATTGGCCGTCTCATCAATCTCCGGATATCCACTCCATCGTCGTTACCGGCCGCGGTCACATCGGCACTGGGCTTTCAGTTACCCGCGACGACGACGGTCGAGACAGTCAAACGACATATTGCGGACCGTCTGCAGGACGCACTGCTGTTCGCTACTGGTGAGCCGTGGACGTCCACAGTGTATAGTGCTGCGATTCAGAATGCCAACGAGGAGTTGTTGGGTGACGTGCACGGTGACACCATCATACGCATTATATTCCAGGGGAGGTTTTTAACGGATAATATGAAACTCGCTGATGTTGTTCGAGATGTGAGGTTAATCATGACTTTTGCCATGCGCGATTACTAATTGGTGTAGATAAATGATGTGACTTTCCACATGATGCTGAAGCAATCCATCATCGACATACTCACGACCGCGTATAAGCGGCCGACCATACCGTCATCAACTGCACCTATTAATCCTAACCTGCCACCTGGTGTCGCAGCCGCTGTCCCACAACAGGAACCGGCCTCGCTGTTTGGCACACCGACGACTACTGCCCAGCCGATACCGGCGCTCCCGGCCCCGCCTCCTCCAGTCGGCACTAATATCGTGCTTTATCAAGATCCTCGCGCCGCCACACCGCTCATATCGCCTCATTCATCTCTACCTGTCGTGACAAACAGTGGTCATCTAGCAATCTTGATATCGCCGCAAGGAATCATCAACTTTGCTGCAGCCGGAATCTTGATCCAAGAAGGCAACAGTGCATTCGTTCCCGGCGTGCAATATTCTCCTGATTCGAACAGTTTTTACCAACCAGTCGCGGCAGAAGGATTGGATTCCTCTATTCTTGCTGCTCTGCTCCATGCGCCCGCGGCTTCAGGCATTCACCACCATGACCAGCAGCATCCACAAGAACAACAACAGCAACAGCAGCAACAGGAAAGAATTCACCGGCAATCTCTCACGGAAAGAATCCGCGCGACATTGTCCGACATGCGAAACAATGCGCACAGACTTCGCAATACGCTGGCACTAACCTGGCTGTTCCTTCGACTCGTTTTTTTCGTTGGTCTATCCTCTGGAGAAATTGGGGGTTCGAGGTTTTGGACAATATCAGCCGTGGCAGCGGTCGTGTTTTTGTGGAGAGCGAATGTTCTTGCACTACTTGGTCGCGAAATTGGACGACGCGTGCTACAAAATGACAACAATAATAATGACGACAACGACAACCACGAAAATCACAACAACAACAATAACAATAACAATGCCGGCGACGAAAATCAGGCGGCTATCGGACAACAAGTAATACGTCGAAGATTTGGCGCGCTAGGCACGATATTTCTCCGTCCAGACGAAGAAGAGACCGTGGGGCCGGACAACGAGAATGCGTGGTCACGGAGATGGATATTACGTGAACTTGAACGGGTGGTGGTCGTGTTTTTAGGTACGCTTGTGCCTGCTGTCTATGATACCTGGCATCGACATGAGGTTGCTCGCGAAGAAGCGCGCTTACAACGGCAGCGAGAACGAGAACAAGAACAAGAACGAGAGCGAGAGCGAGAGCAACGGGAGCAGGATAATACTGGGCGCCCCGAGCGATACGACGGGCGAGACGACAACATGGACGGCGTCGCGGCGGCTGTTGAAAATCGTCCTGTCGCGGCCAACGAAGAACAAGCCGATGAACAAGAGGGCCAGGACGTCGACGTTGATGTAGAAGTCCTCGCCGTGGAAGGCGTTGAGGAACAACAATTACGGCATCGGAATCCACACTCACATGATCTCTAATTTACTGGGTTTCACAAGAAAAAAAAGGTCATAATTGGTCGGTTGTGCAAAAATGCGCTTTGGGAAAGTGAATCTGCGGATTGTCCATTTATTTTTTTGCGAGCGAAACCTATCTTTTTTGTGTCTAATGGGTTCAAATTTTTTTTATGGGATACGATGATAATAAGCATTTCGGCGTTGTTTAAATTTTTTTCAAAAATCGCGTTCTAGAACTATTTGCCTCTTTTTTTGTTATAACTTATCTTGGAGGGGGAGCGCCAATAATAGTGTTAAGGTTATCCACAATCAATGCTGCCAAGTCATTCATGATGTCAGATTTATTTTAAAAAAAAAAAACCAATGTCGGACTTCCCAAAAATACAAGCATTTTGCCATCAAGATCAAAATCAATCTTAATAAGCATACAACAAAATTTAGACAATGTATATAGTCAGTGCAAAAAAATTTAACTCCTGCAAATACATAACGTATAATAAAATAACTGACCCTGACTTAATGCAGCCATTTTTTTGTCTTTGCAGTTTACATGGCAAAGGAGAGTCTAAAAATAACATGCACGAACAGGAAAAACCAAGAGTGCCGATTGGTTTTGAAATTCAAGATCTTGTCCTGAAGATGCAAGCTCTATTTACCCGCCAAAGACTCGGCACACGAACTTGGCGATATTAAACTGTAAGAATGGACTGTGGTGCTTCAAGCCCTCGCAAAGGCGTAGCCGACGTTAACTGCCCACATGAGGAACATCAGGCTAAGGAGTCGAGTTGTCATATCACCCATTTGCATCCAGGCTGATTCAACAACCGGATGAGCGGCCACGTTTGCAACAAACGTCTTTATCTGTCCAGATTTCTCTTCCGGCTGAACAACTTCACCTTTTTCGAGGTCACGATCGGCGGCAACGCTGTCAGCTGTTGGACCTTGTGTTTCGTCGGATTCGGCCACGGTCGCGACGGTCGCGACGTGCGGGGCAGTCGTTGGGTCCGATGATGGTACCACATCGCCTGACTCGTTGCGCGGCTGCTCACCTTCATCTTGTCGTGCTGGCACAGGGTTCGCGGCCGCATCATCTCTACTCTCGGTCACCGGCAACGACGACGCAGGTTTCGGTTGTTCCGGCGCCGGTTTCGGAGCAGGCCTCTTGATGCCGTTAATGAGCGCGTTCGTGAGTACGCCAGTGGCGTCGGCAGTCACGCTGGATATGTACAAAAATAACGGTGTCGTGATCAAGAGGTTCAAAACCCGATGCCGAGACGAGATGACTTCCAAAATACCGTGTGTGTCTGCCGCCATCCATATGTGAAACTGCAGAGTGAATGTCTCCAACGAGCATGTTCCCACCCACGCAAACGCGGTCGAGTACACATTGCGGAGCGTATGCGTGGCATTGCGTAGAAATAAAAAGCCGAGAATCGGAAGGACGCCGATAAT
This sequence comes from Lipomyces yarrowii, assembly GCA_030407185.1. Taxonomy (NCBI): domain Eukaryota; kingdom Fungi; phylum Ascomycota; class Lipomycetes; order Lipomycetales; family Lipomycetaceae; genus Lipomyces; species Lipomyces yarrowii. Next base: position 7,519 of record JANJPG010000405.1, read on the forward strand.
TGCGTGGTGCGCATTGTAGTCGACTTTTGAACTCCAAATATTCATAAGCACGTAGTAAACCAAAAGTGCAACGACAGAGCCGACAAGTGCCACAATGCGGACGTTTGGCCAAGACGGGTGGGCAAGCAATTTATGCTCATGGATTTTGAGACTGGCAATGCCACCAAACATGCCAACGTAGACGATCCAGATGTCGAGAATTACCCGGAATCGCCATTCGCGGAGGTTCCAGGTGACGAAAAAAACTCGTTGTAGAATGAACCAGACGCTTTCAAGCACGCCTTCGACCGAGATGATAACGTATACTGCTAATGCGGAGATCACAATCTTGGAGCAGAGGAACTTCAAGTCGTCGTTATGTTGGGATTGAAACCTCATTGTGAAATATACAACCAGGAACCAGAAGCTGGAGAGTGGGGCAAAGTAGTAGAACAAGTAATCGGTGTTCATCACATATGCCAACGCGCACGATAATAAGTTTAGCCGGACTAGCACGCTTGCAACACGCTTGAGCGAGAAGTCTTTCTTCTTGTAGAAATACGTGGTATGGCCGTAACCGGTCATGAATAAGTAGGCAGAAACCATGACCCTGATGAGCTTGTAGATCGGCAGGACCTTGGATGCACCAGTGATATGGTAAATCAGAATCAAGATCTGCATCCAGCCCTTCCATTCATTGCTCTGGTCGCGCCCCATGAATCCTTGCTCGGAGTCCGAACGTCGCATAGTCAAGAAGCCGACGACACCTGCCCCGACCGTCATGAATGTGAACTCGGAGGTCAGGAACTGCTTTGCGGCCTTGTTGAATAAGGACGTGCGATCGGCAACATAACAGTATGTAACGGCGGTCGCAAAAATGAATCCGGCAGTGACAAGTGCATTTCCAGATCCGCCCTCGCTCCAGACCCTCGGCGTTGAAAGCATGCCGGAAGACTTGACATATAAGGCTGGCATAACTATAACCGTGACCAACAGAATAAGCCATTGCGAGAAATTCGGACCATGGTATTGGTAACAGCACGTCTTGTCGACTGGATACGAGGTAGCATCCATAACCTGCTGATTGCAACGCATATTGAGCAACACGTCAGCTTTTACCTTGGCGACGGCCTTGGTAGCGTGAATGCCCGAATCATCGGACGCGGCGGCGCTTTTTATCATCATCTCGTTCAATGCTGTAGGGACAATAACATTAGACTGTTGCGAGGTCCACTTGAGGTAATCATTCATGTATGTGATTTCTTCCTTCAAAATCGTGGCCGAACGCGAAACGTCGAGCTTGTCCCAGTTCGGTGTCGTAACCGGCAAAATGAAGGGAAGATGGTAATAATCCGGGCACGCGCGCACCGAACCTATCACCCTATCCATATTTTCTTTCCAGACATTGACCCCGTTGTCGCCGAGGTACCGGGCGAACCACAATCCACTACCGAGAGCGAGATATGCGTTTGGCAGATCCTGCTTAACCTTGCCGCACATTGATAGACGGCGCAAGATGGTCGAGTTCAAGTACGGGTCCCACACAAACTCGACATTGAGTCCGTCCTTGACGAACTTGATGTCAGAGTGTTTCTCTGCCGTTTCGGACACGGACGGATCAAGGGTCTTGACTGTTTCCCAAAATAACTGTCGCACGGTGGAGTCACCCGCAAATAGCACATGTTGCTCGCGAAGGCAGAGACTCGCTTCCTTTGCATTGTATTTGTGGAAGATGCAGCCGGGCGGTTGCCAGTTTGATGGGCCCTTAGTCCCCGGGATATCGTCTAGCCATTCGCCGGCCGCGAGGAGCGAACCGCATTTATATGGATCAAATACGTCTGCAAGTTTGTTAGAAACAATCAGAGTAAAAAAAAAAGTCTTGATCGAGAACCGTACCAGACGTGGCGTAGCGCCATAGAGCGAGAATAAACACGAACACGCCGTAAGCAAAGAAGGACCGCTTGACGTGATCCAGTATTGCGAGCGAGAACGCCATGGCAACCTGCTGACCTGGCTATGCGACAAGCGGGCACAGAAAAGGTGGATTACGTAGGAACCTCTTTGACCTACTGCCTGATGGTGAATGCGGTAATGTTGAGGCAACAGACAAGGAGGAGATCGTGATTTGACCAAGTGTAGTGGCCAGATGCAAGCAGCCAGCGATGCAGCCGCGATGCTGCACTGCACCTAGAGTTGCGAATTTGGAAAGTTCAAGGGGAATCCGCTTCCTAATTGCATATCTCGAACTTTCCCATTCAATCGCGCCACGGATTTAAGGGCTTATCCATCTATGGAGCGACATATGCAAACGGTGGCTGCGTGCATATGGCATAAAGGCCACGATTTGCAGCCCAAATCCAGGGCTTGGCGGTGTCCGGGGCGCAAGCGAGCTAAAATCTTAAACCCGCGCCGCATCGCAGTATCAGAGCCAACAATTGACAGAACGAACTAATTCGGCAAAATCCGAATTGTACTTGCAAGATTTAATTCAGACACTGTGTGGGATCGAGGTTTACTGCAGTATAGTATACCGAGATACTGCTGCTGGCATTCTTGTCAACATTTGGTATCCCATCTATGTTTGCTCACCCGTGCTATACTGTCAGGATACAGCGCTGATGGTTTACTGTGAAACACCACGAATGACCAAAAAGATTATGTATATAGTATCTCATACTACAAAATACAAACAAGTACAATATACCCAAACCGTGTCGAACCTAGCCTCTGAACAATCTATAGTCCGTCACCAATTTTTGTCGTCGTGCAAACAATGTAACCGAAAAGATTCTTCCCAAATTCTGTAACTCTATTGCCTTCTATCGTGGAGTGGTGCCAGAAAGAGTTAATTATAATATACAATAAATGCATTTATTTCGCCTTTCTTTGCTCCTTGGACGGAATGCCAAGTCCGTTGCAGTTTCTGTACATTTTTACGCCATCGTCACCCTCGACGAAATGGCATAACCGGGCGGATTTGTATAATGCGACAATCAGGTTTGTCTTGTCCTG
>JANJPG010000406.1:0-10513 GCA_030407185.1 Lipomyces yarrowii
GAGAACATGACAATGGAGACCAGGTGAGGTGCATCCGCTTCGCGCCATTGCCGGAATAATTCTGGCAAGTACGAATTGATGACCTTATGGAAGTAACTTTCGCCAGTCTCATCAAAGAACCACATCTCCGTCGACATCTGCAGAAATATCAGGTATCGCACGCTTTGAGACCTGAAGACAGCTTTCGTATCTGACCCAACGCAGCTGGTTTTAACCTGGTGACCGTTTTTGTGAATCGTGTTAATGTTTAATTTAAGTGTCTTAACAAACTCGATCTGTTGGCCTTCAGTTACTGTTTTGCCAACTAATTCTGCCGGTATACGCCACATGTCGCTCCGCGTTAGATAAAGGTCTTTAATGTAAAACGTGAGAAGATCTGCTTCTGCTGCCTTTCTGTCAATGACGCGCACCCTGACATTGCGCGAACCACGGTGAGAAGCGAGTTTTCCGGATCCCGTGAGGACAGACATCTGTAGCGGCGACTATTAATTAAAGTTAGCCATCTAACTATATCAAAAACACAGGTACTCGGCGAGCCAAATTCACTTACTCCGCTCGTGGAAAGTCTCTTCTTAACCTCCGGACTGTGGAACCGAAGTGTGAACATATCTAAAACTTCGCCATTGAGTCCTACAACCTCGCAGATATCCCCCTCACTCGCACCCGGAAGGAGATTCTCCTCAAAGACAATTGGATCAGAAGTGACTCTCTCGTCATGAAATCGGAACGTCCCATCGGCGGTTGGACGGCGCCCGTGGTGCCCATGTCGCCCGTGATGATGCCCATGGCCACGCGACACGGAACTTACTACGCTACTTTCCGCAGCTGATGTAGACGACGTCGGACGCATCAGTGGTGACGACAATGAAATCGGTCCCGGTGACATGTCTGCTCATGTGTCAAAGTGCGAGCAAATTCGTTTTGATCAAGTAACAAGTCAACTCTGTGAAAGCAGTGATCCTGATAACACTCTGAAAGTGTCTACCATTTCTTCCTGATTCAATATTTCAAGCTAGTCATACTGGCATTAACTCGTCGTGGATTTATAAATGTGGAGTTGATCACGTTCATACTAACCAGGAAGTTAGTGACTCAGGCTAGGCGCCAGTGATCGTTAGAAATACGACACCAAACACATCTATGCCGTCCTTAATCAATGTACGAGAGATGCTTACTCATTACTACAAAAGAGGCGCTATGAACGATACGATTGCGACCGAGATTATTAAGTAGTATCTTAATCTCGAAACGGAATGTGCCGTTAAATTTAATTTTCCAAGGGTTAAGGGTTAGAGGTTAGGGTTCTATGGACAGCAGTCCTCCGGGTGATTGTTTGATCCAGCAAACAAGAATTTGGTTCGATGGTCTAGTTGGTTATGGCATCTGCTTAACACGCAGAACGTCCCCAGTTCGATCCTGGGTCGAATCAAGTTTTTTTTTTTTGGTTACAATTCTCGGTGGCAATCCAAGAGCCGTCTAAATATGTACCTATCTGGATATACTATTGTCCATGGGAAAAAAGAATGTGCAAGTTATTTTGTTCTACGGCATCGCGTGCTTGAGGGAAATCGTTAGTGATAAATTAAAAGTCATTGATAATGCTGTTGATATAGGCGTCCAAATACAGTCCGAATTTGAACGAGTATTTATGGCAATTGCAATTTACTTGTGGGCGCACTCAGAGAATAAGGAATAAACAACTGCAGTCAGGCAGGAAAAAAAGACAAGCATTTTCGTACCTTATGCTGGTATGATAGTCACTAAGAAGCTTTTTGTATGTATCTCCTTGTTCCGGCCGCGTCTCGACCGACTGCGAAAGTGGCCCATGGGCAATTAGCAAATTTTGCCCGCAACCCGGGTCGCACAAAAATTTTCGGTGAGTAATTGTCCACCATTAAAAACTCTGCTCGCACCCCAACTCTTTGGTTTTCATTTTCAACCACCTATTTTTCGATATCACTTCCTCTACGCCTGTTTGATACTAGCATTCTTCAGTGAATATTCGACGCAATGCCCCCAGCAACTGTTGGTATGTTATAGAGGTCTGCAGTCTTCCGCTATTCCTTGTTTCTGACCGAATACAGATTCGGCCTTCCAGAAGGTGACCGAAGGTGTTCAGGTGAAAACCAACCCTTATGGGCCAAATCCCCACGACTTCATGTCCAATGTCTCAAGGTTTAAGCTGATCGAATCGACTCTCCGAGAGGGAGAGCAGTTCGCCAATGCCTTTTTCGACACTGAAAAGAAGATTGAAATTGCCAAAGCTCTCGATGACTTCGGCGTTGACTACATTGAGCTTACTTCGCCGGCCGCTTCTGAGCAGAGCAGGCTGGACTGCGAGGCTATTTGCAAGCTTGGTCTTAAGGCTAAGATTCTTACCCATATTCGGTGTCATATGGACGATGCTCGAATTGCTGTTGCCACTGGTGTCGATGGTGTCGATGTGGTCATCGGAACCTCTCAATTTTTGCGAGAATACTCGCATGGCAAGGATATGAACTACATCGCCAAGTCTGCCATCGAAGTCATTGAGTTCGTCAAGTCCCACGGCATTGAGATCAGATTTTCATCAGAGGACTCATTCCGGTCGGATCTTGTTGATCTTCTTAACATCTACCGCACTGTCGACAAGATTGGTGTTAACCGTGTTGGTATCGCTGACACTGTCGGCTGTGCTAATCCCCGCCAAGTCTACGATCTCGTACGTACACTCAAGTCCATTGTGTCGTGCGATATTGAGTGCCACTTCCACAATGACACTGGCTGCGCCATTGCCAACGCTTACACCGCGCTTGAGGCTGGTGCTACCCTGATAGACGTTTCTGTTCTGGGTATCGGCGAGCGAAACGGCATCACCTCGCTCGGTGGTCTTATGGCCCGTATGATTGCTGCCGATCGTGACTATGTCTTGTCCAAGTACAAGCTACACAAGCTTCGGGATTTGGAGAACCTCGTTGCCGAGTCTGTACAGATCAACATACCTTTCAATAACCCCATCACCGGTTTTTGCGCGTTCACACACAAGGCCGGTATCCACGCTAAGGCCATACTTGCCAACCCATCTACTTACGAAATTCTTGACCCGGCCGACTTCGGTCTCACCCGGTATATCCACTTTGCCAATAGGCTTACCGGTTGGAACGCCATCAAGTCGCGTGTTGACCAGCTTAACCTCTCGCTCACCGACGCTCAGTGCAAGGAGGTTACTGCCAAGATCAAGGCTCTAGGCGACATTCGACCACTGAACATCGACGATGTCGACTCAATTATTCGTGAATATCACGCTGACCAGAACAGCGATATTGCTGAAGCTATCCAGGCTTAAGTAGGAGGAGTAATGTTATCTTGTAAAAAAAAAATTCATCTATTTTATCATTGGCCCGGGAAAGCGTGGTTTTCAAAAATTGTTTTGCTGTTTCATTGTGTGTTCAAATGGTTGGGAGGCATTCCTGGTTAGAAGTATCTGAAATTTTGCGGTTTCATTCGGCTTGTGTTCATTAATCATTACTGCTGTAAAAGTATTAGAGTTTCGAATACTTAAACTGATAGACTGTTCACAGAAAAGCTTTGGTTTCCGGTTCTATGAATCTGGAATTCATTTCATCGTCATTATTATTATTAAATCGAATAAAAATTCGGGTGTGTGTCTACAAGAGAGATGCGATAATGATTAGATTACTCGTTCATCCATCACCATACGATCAACCGTAGTTTCCCGAGTAGCTTGCAGATATAACATCTCGAGTCATATCAAAATTGTCTAATCAAAGCGATGATAATCGGCCAACGTAGGCGCGTGTTGCGTCGATTCCAGTTGTACAACCGCAATAGGCCCAAGTCTTCCTTCACCGGCGACTGAGTCGGACCACACTTCGTCACATTTATCTGAGCGCAAGACCTCTCTGCCCAGAGGTAAGTTCGCGAACTTGGCGTCACCTGCTCTCTCTCTCTGCCGGCCGTTTACCAAAGGTTCCCACTTATCACAGCGAAGCGGCGATGGTTAGGGTATCGATGCGGCGCGGTACGACATTTACGCCTTGGAGCTCACGCTCTCATAGCACTGAGGATTACTCCCAAAAGGCTTCGCCGCATCACTCATAACACGTCCGATGTCATACAACCATCCTCTAATCTACGTGTACTTCCAACAGTCTGGCCAAAGACAAAAGCGAATATCTCACTAGCTAGAACTGTCATTTTATTTGCAGTGAGTAGGCGCACTGCGTTGTTGAGGCGATGTTTTCGGAGTGTACGTACCCGTCGGATCTGCTCGTGGGCGGTTTCACTAACCTCACGATAGACGCTTCAAAGTTCCTGTCGACATCACAGGGGCGCGCGAGCCGCGATAGCGGTTCGCAGTCTAGTGCTTCATCGTCGTCGACTCCGGTCTCTCAACGAGCAATGTCACAGCAGTCGGCTACGCGGTTGTTTTTCTCGGCTGCGGAAGATCTGGCAGACAATGACGATAATCCACGGTCCATATACTCGCCGCGTAGAAATTGGGCATTGACTACGGGTCGACCTCTTCGCGCACGTTCAGATCTCCGAGAAGAAGATGAAGATGAAGATGACGACGACGACGATGACAGCGCTAGGGACCAGATCGAGGAGCACTTGCCGTCGAGTCGCGTGATTCCCGCCAAACGCAGCCGCATGTTTTTCAAAAGTCCACCGGCAGGCGGTAGCACGTTAGCTGGTGCGACAAATTCTAATAATATTGGTGCCAGTAGTCGACTACAATTTTATGACGGAAATGGTGTCGAAGTAGACGATCATATGGCAGGCACTTACACGGGCAATTTGTACGCGGCCGAGTCCGTTATCCGTAGCAGTTGGAAACCATACGAAGATGAAGATGATGATGAGCAAGAGCAGCAGAAGCAAGAAGACCACAATAGTACGAATATTACAAATTCTATTGGCGATGATAAAGTAAATGAGGCTTCGGAAGTACTTTCATCGCGGAACTCTATGGAGAGTGTCGGCCTTGACAGCGTCATGTCCCGGAATCGACACCAGTCTCCGCCGCCGGCTAGACTGCGGTTTAACGAACACCCGTTCCCTCGAAACATGACGGCTGCCACCACGAATGCGGCGACCGCCCGGCGATACGTCTTTTCGGATGAGTATGAAGGACCGGAGGAACGAGAGAGAGGAGGGTTGCACGAAGATTATGATGACGTGCCGTCTTCGGACGTGACAATCGAGATGACGTCCCTTGGAGCTGGCGATGAAACAGCCAAGAATGCGACTGGCGAGGATCGAGTTTTCTCGCCGTCTGAATCATCGCAATTTCCGCAGTCGTTTATGCCGCGACGGACTACCGCAACAGAGCGGGAAGTCGGGGAAGGATTTTTGCCGCCGCGTCTGACAAATCACGCACCATTACAGAGTCTCGATACATTTTGGTCCAAATTTTACATACTATCCATGTGTTCTTTATTCGCGACGTCGTTTATCATATGGCTTGAAACTGAAGTCACTAAACCCATTTCGCTCACCGACAGCATTTATACCGCCGTTAGAGGTTCCGTCTCGATTCTTGCGTTGGACACGATATTGGCAGTTATCATATCTATAGTGTGGTTTGTGCTCTTAAAGTCGTCCGTACGCCCGGCTTTGTATATACTTGTCATTTCGATCCCATTTGCACTGCTGGCTCTTACCATGTACCCCATTATTATGTCTTACCGGGACAGCTGGGGTGGAAATACGATGCAAGATAAGGCTATGCGCTGGACAAGTCTTGTCCCAGCCGTCATGGGAGTATTTTGGATATGGTTTGCTGTTCGAAGTAGAAATGCACTTGGGCGTGCCATTGGTATCGTGCAGTTAGCTTGCAAGATTCTGGGAGAAAACCCTTCCCTTATCCTCCTGAGTATGGGTACGCTAGTGTCATTCATTGCATTCACTTGGGTATGGTTTGGCATGTTTGCACGAGTCTTCTTGAAAGGCAAGGTCGTGGTAGGAAATTCTGGTATATCAACCTGGATTCTCGACCAAAATGCATGGGCTCTTGGTGCATGGTATATTCTTATGTACTTATGGTCTTGGGGCGTGTTTTCCGGTATTCAGAGGTATATATCTTATTAGCAGTTTACATTTCGACGGATTCCTAATATTTTATAGAGTTGCTACTTCTGAAACCGTCTCGCAGTGGTATTTCCATCGACACATACAAGAAAGGCCTTCGTCGATGGCTGTTGTATCTGCGTCACTCACCCAGGCGGGTACAACGTTCTCCGGCACGATTTGTTTTGCTTCCTTTTTAGCACTCCTTATCCGTCTACCACTTCTGCTTTTACCTCGAAGACTGATGGCCATTTTACAGGCATTTGTCTTCAATCTTGTTCCAGGGCCGATTTTCGCACTTACAAATCCACTTACACTGTCATATGCAGCCATCACAGTTCAGTCGCTGGTCCCGTCGTCACGCGGAATTTCTAACCTGAAATTTATTGACCTCGGTCCGCACTCTTCGTACCAGAATTCATGGACAGCATATCGCCTTTCTAAGGTTCTTCTATCGTCTGCCCGGGCTTTGACGGCTCTGGCATTGGGCTTTGGAGCTTGGGTTCATGCCGCGCAGGACGTAAACGGCGGTAGTCTATATGGGTACATCGTCGGCATGATGGCTGGCGCGATCGGATGGGTCGTCCTTGGAGCTACTGAGGGTAACCTCTCCATGATTGTTGACTCGGCATTCGTCGCATTTGCGATTGACCAGGTCGGTAACCACGGCGGTCATTGTCGAGAAGCTGATATGCAGTTTGGCGGATTTGAGTGATTGATTTTTAACAATACGAGTTTTACGAAACTGTTGAAGTAGTCATAATTATATAGATTTCCTTGTTTAATTGGGCGTAATCTGGTTCTTAAATTTTCTGCTTAGTCATGTCATTGGTTGGTTGCGGGAGCTCGGTCTATTGATGTGTGCGTACGGTTATCGTTGGACGGATAATTATGTGCGTTGGATTGGATTGTTTTCGTATACATATAGTTATAACTTGTCGTTTATTATCGCGTGGACGACTGGTCAATGCTTGCTGGCATTGATCTTGCTGTCGGTGGCACTACTTGTACAAATGCATTGAATTTGCATTACTTATCTCCTTGTTTAAATAACTTACTTGCAACTTGAGACAGTATTGAGGATTTGCGGGAATCGAGCAAAACGGTCGGAAGCCGAGATTATGCCATTGACTTTGGGTGCCTGGCACAACAACCATTAACCACTGCTGACCCGATCGGATTTCTAGACTACTGCAAATTTAATGGGATCGTCAGTGATCACATATTCATATTTCTTTTCATTGACGACTCTTGATATTGTGATATGAGATTAATATGGTCGTTACGGATGACACCTTTGATTTATTCTCTCAACTAATTCACATTCAAAAAAAATATCGGTAGATTATCTAATTCTCCAACTACAGTCTTGTTGAGCGCCTTATATACATTCGGACAGAAGTTAACCTTAGACAAGTCCTTCCACATAACCATCGCTTAGCTATGGATTTTTCCGACAATGAAATATCTGAGAACTATCATACACAATCCCTCATGCTGCGCAAAATATGCAAAATTTAGGTACCTCGACGACCTAATCATTCCTTTCAACCAACCCTATAATATAACATTTTCCGCATCCTGTAAACACGTCGCGTGGTAGATCTTGCCATTTTTGGCCTTCAGGGCATTCATCCAGACCCAGTCCTCCGCAGTCTCATTCCACACACTCTTGAATTTTTCTTTGCAAATAGGACACGGAGTGTTGATCACATTCGGATCTTTAGGGGCGGGGATATATTTATTCGACACATCTTCCCTCTTTTTCTTAGATTCCGTCGAGCCATTGGCACTGGACTGGAAAGAAGCATCTGCTGGACCTTCACTTTCGTTATTGTAATCTCCATCTATAAATTTAATCCAAGACTACATTAAACGTTAGCCATTCCTCCCCACCACCACAATTTCCTTCATTCTATCACTACGTACCTCTTCGTCTAGATACCAACTCCGACTCTGTCCACGCGTGTCCTCACGCAACCGCTTGTTCACTCTAAAATGCCAATCCAGATGGGCATCTCGAACTTTTCGATCGTGTTCAGTATCAGCGAAACGGCGCCCGCAAGTGCTACACTGCAATGGCAACGAATCGTATAGTAAGCCCACTAAATCAGGTCTCGACCTATCTTATGTTAGCATCCCACTGTCAACGTTATGAAGCAGTCTAGATATACGTTTGCAGGAACTTGTTGGAGAGCTCAATATTAGGCGACAGAACTTTTGAGAAGACATCACTAAGTTGTTTGTCAAAGCCATTTGACCCCGCTGTAGTGGTCGCATCTGGAGACAAGAGACCGGCGGCTTTTAACGAAGCGAATATGGCAGACGGATCAGCCATTGTCGGAGCAGCAGGTGCATGTACTGGCGGAATCGAAGCGGGAAGTGATGTACCCAATGCTGCACCGAACTGCGGTTGTGACAAAGCCTGCACGACAGATGCCAATAAGTCCGGTTGAAAGGACGGTACAGGCGCAGACGATATGGAGGGAGGTATAAAAGCCTGGGTTTGAGGCGCTGTCAGTTGAGGTGCCGGCGGTTGCGGTTGAGGCGACATCCATGCTGGAACAGTAGAGTCATTCACAGCGGAGGGCAAATTCCATGTGCGTTTAGGCGCAGGACTTACAACACTGTCCGTCTCAGCTTTTCGCTTCTTGGTTTGGTGGAGTTCAGAGGATAAGACGTCCAGCCTGCCTTTAATAGTGGCCAGCTGTGACGATGGGAGATTTGATCCGAGAAGGATGCTGTGAAGCTGCGAAAGTGCGGAGAGCTGTGTTTTAAGATCTGGGTCTGCTGGATTATCATACAACTTGTCACTGGTGAACTGTATCAAACTCGATATTTCCGCCAAGAGACTGCCAGTTGTAACATTTTGCTGTCCGACCGGCGGCGGAGTATAGTCAGAGTCTTGTCGACGGAAACTCGCATCCGCTATTGAAGTGGTCTGAGTGTATGATGGCGTTATCTGAGCATAGGAATAGGCAGAAGAGTGGGATGAAGTTACTTGCTGCTGTTGCTGCGGAGGAGTAGGAACTTGCTGAAGGTATCCTTGGGCATAAGGACTTGGAGATGGACGCCGTTGCCTATGGTCAAGTTGTTGAAGCTCAATAAGAGCTGTTTGAGCTTTCACTAAATAGTTGTCAATCCGTCTCAGCGGTTCCTGGTTAAATAGGAGCTGCCCAGTGGTCACGGATGGCTGCTTCCATGTCTGAAAAAGCTCATGCATTTTCCGCCGAATACCATCATTGACAAGTGTGTATGCGTCAGTAAACGTGCGGTAAAGGTTCCTTCCAAATAAGAGAGTATATGGACTGCCGACATTTTTGCAAATAGAATCTAATAGATAAAGCGCGGGTAGCTTTGATGACGGCGCGCACTTAAGAGCATCAGTTAGTACCAGTTCATAGCTCAGAATACACCAGTTATTCAAGATTCGAGACGAATATTTACGGGTATCAAAAGCCTTGCAATCATCGTTTGGTTACAGAAAAATACAACTCGCACAGTAAGTAATATAGTAAATAATCCAGCATTTCTTCGCGCTTGTAATTTCTCTTCTATAGTACTGTACTATTGTGGATCCTTCTGCTCTTTCTCTTTTTGTCGATGAGGTGGCGAAGTTCTACAGTCTACTATATGCAATGCGCAGTTACATCAAATTTATCAAATAAGGACACGACTTAAACCAACACCAACCAGGTTAACGAAAAGAACCCGCAAAAGCAGACCAGGTATCACACGTCACAGGGATGAAAAGTAGAAAAAGCCATCGATAACTTACTTTACTGATATGCTCCTCAATAGCCCGGGTGATAACCTCAGCAGCCTGTATATTCTCTTGGGCAATAATCGTTAGATTCGTGATAATGGGTCGCGAATTGAACGTCAAGTCGTCCAGCGACGTTATATAATCCTGCCGGATCGCCTCAAGTTCTGTTGCTGATACCATGCTTCCCAACCAATCAAAGTCTTTAAAAGAGATAGGACAAAATTCACTTGATTAAGAGAATGTCTCTCAAGGCGATATTAACAAAGAAAGAAGTAAATATGTAATATCACTCCCTGCCACACAAGTCTTGGAGATTGTAGACGGGCTATCTCAACGCATCAGAGACCTTCTTCTAACAACAGAAGACCATTAACATGAACTCAGTAATACTGTCGCAGACCTCCGAATTAGTTGTGCCGATTTATTGTTTAAACTCGACGCGAATCCAATCCAAATGATTTTGTAGCCCATCAAAAAAACCACGGCTGGCAGGTTTTAGCATAGTCCGAACTCGGAAGTCGTTCCTTCAAGTGGAAGAATATAACAATATGAACACTAGAACATATTAGATATGCTAGATCGATACCGTTAGGACCAAAATTTAGATGGCTGTCGCAAGATACACACGGTCGTAAGATGGTATCACTCTGGCCGCGGTGGCAAATCTAACAAAGC
>JANJPG010000407.1:0-10506 GCA_030407185.1 Lipomyces yarrowii
TATTTTATCGCGCCTTGTATATGCTACTTACCCAGCTGCTGCGTGCCAGAGAGTGACTCGACAGGGCGGTTCAAATCACTGATACCCGCGAATACCAAGGCCCACTATTATTAGGAACAACATAAGCGATCCAGTTCCTTGAACGTAACGCGCACGTTTGCCGAAAGTTCACCAAAGGCAATCAAAACAACTTACTTTCATTACGGGTGCCTATAACACGACAAATTAGCTGATCAGCTCCCGCAACAGACCAACGAAATTTCTTTTCACAGATGGCCTTTCAGCATCGCAACAAAAATAAAAAAGTTGCAATGCCCAGACAACACCGGGAATACCGGAATACATACCCAGAAATGAATAGTCTTTGGCCCAGTCTCCGACTGGAGAAATTTCTGAAAGCCATTAATTCCTCGAGCAGCCATTTTTTTTCGTCTATCAGGTTACGTAATATGCTGTGAATTTACGCAAGGGTTTTGGTCGCAAGGAAGCGAAGGAAGTCTTTGGTTGCGAATAATAAATGACAAGGAACCAGCCGTCGGAACGAGACACAGTTGTTGGGCCCAACCAACCCCGAAGTAGTGAGCGAGCGCCGATGAGTGATCGGAGTTTGGCTTTTCGCCGCCAAAAGTAAATGTAACGAAACCCTTGGGTTTGGTTCAATCCACAAATTGCCAAACATCGAGGCATATATGCTATGTAGCAAGCATGCGACGGTTATGCAGGAATGACCGCAATTGATTATTGGTCGTCCTGAGTGAGCATTGGCATTTCAGTTCGACAATTACCATATTGCGACCTCTGACGACTCGGCAACAATTTATAGTATTGCATGTATTAGAGATGGCCAGTAAATACGCATTCCCCAAGCCTCTAAAGGAGCTACGTTTCCACTTTTGTCAGACCGGTGCATCTAGCACTCCTCTCCGGTATGTTTTAACAATCAATCAGGCCACACATAGTCGCAGTGGTTGCCATTCGAGAAGGATTGCATAGAAAATATCAAGCGGACGGGCTAATGGACATTTGTCTAGGTCTTTTTTGCAGAGAGCGTATCCAGTCATGAAGAAACACAACCCATATATTCCAATTTTGATCCGAGAAGCCCAGGGTGTTTCACCACAAGTTATCGCTCGATTTGGTCAGTGCAATTGTTTGATTTACGTATTAAGCGATCAAGAAGGAGTTGACATGTGATGCAGAATATGGAAAGGAGATAAAGCTACCGTTGGACGGTCTAACGGATAAGGACCTTGAGACGACAATCGAAAAGTTCGTTATGACAGCACCTTAAAGCAGTTTAAACATGGCCAGTTTTATCACAATCTTGAAAACGGGTAAATTAGAATTTTGGTTATGACTTCAGGCCGGAAGAGAGGACCATAAAAGGGGCAATTTTTTGCGTGATTGGGTCTCTATATGTAATATATAACTATGCATTCTATTCATTATTCATACAGTTTGTTGGTTAAAGCGACCCGAACCGGTACTCGCCCCACGCGAGAGATGAGGTCTGGTTTGTATACAGTCTCACTCCCTTTTCGTTATATGCAGCGCCAGCAGCGACATATATTGGTAACCTACAAGAGCAAGAAGTCAACAAGAGCCCTGTAATGGCATTCTGACGTAAAGGACTCACAGATGTTCTTTCGTTGGGTGAGATTTATGTGCCTCATTTGTCTTGATCAAGTTCGCCATGGCCACTTCTCTAGCTGTACCAGCGTCCGAGGAAATTGCTGTCTCCAGCATATCGTCAAATTTCTTAGCATATGGTGCCACAGATCCGACGCTGTAGCGGCCCATTTCTCTCAGGTTGTGGACAGTCATTCCCGAACAAATAATCAGTATATTCTCAGACCTTGGACCCAATTAGCAGGATGGTAATGCAGCGCAAACAAAAAATCAGATATCCTAACCTCAGTGGTGCGAGAGCTTTTCCTAGTGCAAAATGCTGGTTTGGATCTTCCGTATCAAACAACGACACCTGAATAATTGGTACATTGAGAGCCTGAAATTCGGGAAAAAGAACCTTAAATGGCACGAAAACTCCGTGGTCTAAACCTCTTATGACACCCTTGGCCTTAATTCCTGATCCTTGTAGTTGATCGATAACTTTCTGCGCAATAATTTTGCTGCCGACATTTGCAAATTTCTCCTTGTACATGAACGACGGGAATCCATAGAAATCGTAAATCAGATCTGTGTTTTCGGCCGAGTTGACTTCGACCTCATCATGAGACCCTTGCCAGTGTGCTGAAAGGACAACAACAGCCATTGGTCGAACCTTGCAAGTCCAGATTGTTAGTAACAAAAACGAACCCGTAGCAGCTACGATTACGACATCTGTCTTCAAAGTGTACCTTCTCAACAATCTCTTTCCCAATTGTTCGAAGCATCTTGAATGCTCCCAAGTCGCCGCCGCTTTCATTCCTATCTGAGTACATAAACGTCGGACCGCCATGGGAGAAGAAATAAACTGGCGTCTGATTAGCCACTGTGCTCTCGCTGGCGGTCTCCAATGTCTCGGCAACCGGGCTTTCGGTGGTCATGGTTCGAACTGCAGCTGCGGACGGCCGGTTCTTGGGGCTTAAGAGCAATAGAGGGCAATGCGGATATCGGCGCAAAAACAACAAAAACGCTGAAAAGCAATCGCTAGATTCTGTATATTGACAGCACTGCTTGATCTGGGATGAAAGAGTCAACAGGCGGCACTGTATATATATTGTCTGCAGCAGCAACAGAGCCCGAATTAGTAAGCTACGTAATGTCAGGGGATTTAGACTGCACTATAATAGCTTTTTTAGGTACATCCAGGTATCAGGCATGGAATGGCTAAGACGACGTTTGAATTATACGCACTGCTGCAAAGGAAAAAACACAAACATGCTCGACTGTTGTTGTGCCGCATACAAAACGGATTTCCAATTCTTACCAATCCGATAACAACTCGTTGGGACAAATCTCATCGTCGCCCAAACGGGTCAAAAACCCCCCTGAAATGCGAATCTTGAACTTTAACCTATTCTCCCCGGATTGTTTTGCAAGTGACCACGCTTTGCTCCCCATTCCGTTGCAGAATTCACTTTTTGGCCCAGCTCTAACGACCTGCCACAATTTTTTCGCTTCAAAAATGGCCAAAATTGAGACTTAAAATTCGAACTCGCGAGACAGAATATATGTGGAAACGTATAGCTATTTATAAGGATATGTGTCTTACTATTGCTTGTTTCCGTAGCCCTTAACCTTAAAAACCAAGTTTGCGACGAAGCAAACTAAACGTCACCGTGATCTGAGTAATGCGGTACAAGTCAATATATATTCAGTGCATCGTTGCCTGGTCGGTTTGGGTTTGGTTTCGAGATTCTCTCAATTACTTTATTACGTTAACTTGTTACCAATCACATGTACTTGTCTGTCTCCTTTTCCAAAATCGACCATAATTTCTTGGCGGTATCATGCTGTTCAATACCAATCTGGACGTTCTTATTTAGTATACCAATTCTACCCCAGGGAATCACAAATGAGAATCCCTTCTTTGCAGCTGGCTCCGGGGCAAATCCGGCATATAACTCTGTCAGTCCACCAAAACGTGGAGGGTAAAGCATCAGGGCACTAAGAATACGACGCGCAAAGTTCCCGATATGTCGTTGCAAGTTGCTCCTCAAGTTGCCAGGATTGAGCGACAAGCTAACGATTCCCTTATCGGAAACCAGGTTAGCATACTCGTATGCCAACAACACGTCTCCTACTTTAGATTGACCATATGTCAAAAAAAGAGCCGGTTTTTTGGCAGCGCGATCATAGTTGATGTCGTCGAAATTGACACCATACGGCTCTGGGCCAAAATGATGAGCCGACGATGAAACCCAGATAGTCCTGACAGCTCCTGTTGTTGGCGCCGATTCCGCAGTCCGAAGTTGCAGAGGGGATAAAAATCGATTCAACAGGAAGTGAGCCACGACATTGGTACCCCACTGCAATTCATAGCCCTAGGCACAATGTCAGCACAAAAAGCTGCCCACTGGAGAATCATCAATGAAGTATACACACCTGTGCGGTCTTACTACCAACGGGAGGTATCATAACACCAGCATTATACCAGGCAATATCTAGACGATCAATTCTAGATAGCAATTCTTGTGCGGCTGGTTTGATAGTTGTAAGGTCGCTTAGGTCAATTTTTAGAAACTCCATCGACCCCTTCGGAAAGTTAATGGGACCCTTTGCTGGGTTGGCCTTGATTTCGCTCACTGCTTCGTTGAAAGACTTTTCTGATCGGCCAGCAATAATAACCCTGCCACCGTGGTGGTAGAGGACTCTGGAAAGCTCGAGGCCAATGCCAGAGCTTCCGCCGGTGACCAAAAACACCTAAGATTAGCCAGTCAGTAGGCATTCACAGTCAAGATATATGGGCAAGCGCATACTTTTTGGCTCAGATCCGGCACATCCTTCTCAGTAAATACGGGAGATGGAGGAAATGACTCGGACATCATGCGCATACCCCATCTGAGTCTCTCCATATTGACGATAAATGTTCACTAAAATCTCGTTGTTCAGATAGACGGGCAGGAACCTGCAAGAATGTATTTCCCTTTGTATAGAGATTGTTTAGGATGTGTGATAGATCTGCGACAAAAGAGAAGCGGGAAAGAGCGCGACTTTTTAAATCCGACACCGACGATCTGCGGCTACAGACGTTGCTATGATGCCTGCCTGCTGACAAGGAATGTCGATATAACGCTCGCTCGATTGGACAATGGCTTAGCCGTGCGGTGTGATGATTGGCGACGCTGGTGCGGCTAAGGATTACACGAAGAAGGTCGTGCGCACTTAAAGTTAGGGTAGGGTCCATACACTGGCATTTAACCCTAATCCACCGAGGCGGCCATACGGGCAGCTTCGCTGAGCCACTGCCAGCACAACGACAACGAAGGACCGCAAAGGCAGCAAGAGATAGCCTGTGCATGATCCACGTACGGTGCAGCCTGTGCGGTCTTGGGCGTCGGGATCGTGATGGCCATTAAGTCAACGTCGACTCCACGATCTCGAGCCTCCCTTTTTAGAAGGAGACTCACCTGGCGGGCGGAATTGTAACATCCTCAGTCATGCAAGGACGCGGAGGAGATTGAGAACTCGCGGCTGTGATCGTCGCCGAAGTGGTGCATGGACCTAACATACGACGTACGTACAGAAACAGACTGATATACCACATAAACTCACTCTCGGCCTTCCACTTCGACACGGCCATCAGGAAAGCCTGGCCTTAAGATAAACCTGGCCTTAAGAGAGGGAATTTCTGGACGGAAACCTGCTGGCAAAGGAACCCTGGAACCTGGATCCCGTGTATTCGTTCAAGATGACAAAGGCGACTCCACCAAATTCTGCATAGTTGTCGTCGAACTCCTGCCTTGCTGCCGCCATACTGATACCTGGCCCTGTAGATTCCGGGAGCTGGCCTGGCAATGGTCTCGATATAGGAAAAGTAAGAAAAAAGTTGCGACTTAGGCAGAGGCTTCGCGACGCGCCCGAAATTTACTCGGACGCAATGACAGTGCGATCCAGATGCGCGTCGACCCAAGTAAATCATTTAGTGATGACGGCGCGACGTAATTCGGAAGCGTTTTGTAAGGTAATGGCAAATAAATAGCACAACTATTAGTTGACCAATTAGTCAATACTTCATTTTAATTTCAATTTGATATCCGCAAATATGGCGACGCTATTATGCGTTGTATGTTGTTGCCTACCGGCCCGTTACAGATACACGCTCTCTAGGCATATCTTAATTATATCCGTGAAAGCGGCCAGTCCTACCAGGTTTTTAATGAAGATGCTGGTGATGCTAGGACTAACAACTGTATTTTGTCTGGATATTCATGCCAAAGCATGATTGATTCTGGCGTATCCCACAGGGGCATGTTTTACATCTCGGGACTAGTCTGTCTTTCTGCTACGGTCTGACGTGGCCATATATGACAGAGACTGTTAAGCAGCACAAAGTCTTTATTTTTCCTGTCAAATCTGTATGTCGCGCAGTGGTTGATTCAGTGACCTTGCGCGTCTCCATCAGTCGAGGAGCCAACTTGGCACGACGGAAGTTTCATGGCCTGTTAGGCTCGGCAGCTCTGACATCTGAATCGCAAATTTTGTACGCTGGTCCAAATCCTCCCTAGGCTGACCAAGCATATCATCTTGCAAGCGCTTAGTCGGACACTTAGTCGCTTCGAAATTGGCACTCAACTTTGGGAAAACCTCCGCAAAACCTCCGCGCGTAGAGCAATCTACCAAACCCAGCCATGCTGCGTCCACTTTTGAACTCCTCCACTCCTGATTGAAAACGCGCCTTAGTAGTCGTGTTGGCTCACCTTCCAGTCACAGAGACTAGTACCAGTCATGCGGCAGAAAGTGTCCAATACGTTTTTTCCCACAGCCGCACAGGTCGGAACCCTTTGCGCACTCGTTCCAACTTGCAGCTTCTGACGAACTAAGTTGCCTGGCTAGCGACATAGTCTGCATAGAGCCAAAGAGTGAGGGCTGAGCCTCGTAAAATTACAAGCGAGAATACTTAGGATTCCTACAAACCTGCTCATATGGCTAACATTCTAATGCTGGCAGACAGTGCTCTAAAGTGTGGGCAAGAGGGAGTCTGTGATTAGGGGATCTCTCCCAGCGGGCGACGATTTTCCCAGCCAGTGCGAACGTCTCTAGTTAGTACGCGGCACATCCCGAAGACGCACAACAGCCGCACGAGTCATGATATGCTAAACAGCGAAGGCTGAGGTTGATAGGGGAATTGAGAACATTATTCAACTTACTCTTTACAACGTGCACTCATAACATCATCAAAGCTTTTTATCAAAATGCCAAAGACGCGCCTGTATCAGTCAAAATGCAGTGTAAAATAACATGTAACCGTGCTTCTACTTTTTCAACGTTCGTTGCTTCTCCGCATTCTTAACCAATTTCTCCTCGACGAAAAGGCCCTTGCGCCGTCTCACGGCATCCATATACTTCTTCGCGATATTCTCCTTGTCCGCGATTTCACCGAGGTGCTCCAACTCTTCTTCCGTCGTAGGAACCCAGAATGGGTCTTCGTCAAGCATTTCAAATCCAGCAAATATTAACTGAGGACTAGCCGCGCCGGAAGATCTCTTTCGAATGTCCTCAGCTAGACCAAACGACTCCGCAACTGGCAAAACAGCATGGATGCTGAAAAATGGAGTGCCCTCCTTCATTTCCTCCGATACAATCCGGCCACGACGTTGAGCGATAACGGAGTACACGCGACCCAAAACCTCCGTCGGTGCTTGAATCTCAACCTTATACATGGCAAGCAGAATACGAGGAGACCAGTCCAGAAATCCTTGCCGAATAGCATCACGAGTAGAGGTAATAATCTGACCCGAGTGACGGGCAACTAAGCTAGAAGCAAGATAGCCCTCATCCATTTGTTGCACACCATCCTGTAGTGTAGTACAGGTGTCTATATCTTCTGCCATATCCCTGGCCGGCATTTGCGTTATCTCAATATTTTCAATGAACACGGCAACACCCTGCATGGGCTCAGCGCACAAAGGCCCAGCAGCGGTAGCTAACTGAAACGCCGTAATAATGCTATCTTGGAATGGACTGCGGGTAGATTCCTCAGATTTCGATAACCTGAATTACCTTAGTAAATCGTCGAGTAGCAATAACTAAAATCTTCCTTTGACTACTTACAGATGCTTCGAAAATAGACTCACAGTGCCGTCGATCAAAACATTGGCACCGTCATGCTGTGGTCCGAATACGCAGATTCTATGTAATATCTTAGTGGGCTCTGGAAAACTCTAAATATAAGATCTACTTACTTATCGACAACGCCACTCCAGACTTCTTTGGAATATTCAGCGGCAGCAAATGCCTGAGCCAATTTCCCACGGAATTCGTCCAAAGAAAGGGGCTTATCAGAAGAAAACGTTTGGTCTTCATCGTCGTTGAAGTCAACAGCCGACCGTACCATAGCGCCCTCACTTCCTTCCTCCGGCAGCTCTAGGTGATTTACTTTTCCGTCCTCGGGCAGGAGTCGCGAAGCCTCATCGTCCTCTTCGTCAGGTTCAGCACCAGTCACCTTTCGATTCCGCAGAAATCGTATAGCATTGCGATGCGTGTTAAGTAATTCCGTGACAGCGGTTGGTAGAGGCCTCACTGATAACCTAATAGAAGCCTGTGAGGTTCCCACGTTCACAATCATCGTACCACGGGGTAATTCAGCGTTTTTTGGTGGATTCATTTCCGACGCACGCACTATTGATTCCCGGTACGGAACAATCGGTTTCGAACTGTGAATCTCGATTCGAGCGAATCGCTCCCGTAAATCTTTCAAACAACGTTCCAAGTGCAATTCTCCTGCCGTTAGGATGACATGCTCTCCTGTCTCCTGAATAATAATCTGGACACATGGATCGGCTTGATTCAGCAGACGCAAACCTCTCTCCAACTGTGGCAGCTCGCTCGGATGCTCCGGCTCTAGCGCAACTCGGACGATAGGTGCCGAAGATAGATTCACACCGGCCAAATTCACACCTCCAGCAGTGGAGAAAAGTGAGCCGTTCTTTAAAACAGCCCCTTCCAGACCACCAATTCCCACAACATTTCCACAAGGCACAGTATCCAGTGGTATTAGCTCTCGACCCATCAGAAGGTAGAGATCGGTAATAGTACATTTTGCGACATATTTGTCAGGGAACATTGGATTAAACTTTGGTCCAAGAACATTTAATTCTTGACCAACTGTAAGGGTTCCACTATACAGTCTGGCAAAACCAATCATCTCATCCTTCTTCGTTGACTCCACGGCCTCCTCAGCAGATAAATTTAGGTCCCGTAGCATGTCACTAAGCGAGGTACTTGCACTCGTTGCCGTCCCGTCTGGAGTCGAGTTACCTTCCATTTCCATAGCGTCCGCTTTAGCCTTGTTAGCTGCCTCGCGCGCCTTGCGCAACCGTTCACGAATATCATCACCATCAGTTGTTAGCTCAGCCTTTCGTTTATTCTTTGGTAGCTCGTCCTCCGGGATTGCCACCATTTTGGACACAAATGCTGCAACAGGTCCGGCAGCATCGCAGTTTAGCATTGCCTCCTTTAGCTCGGGCGAAATTCGATCAGAGCCCGGAGTTGAATCTAAAATAGTCGGTATCCTGTCACGCTGAGCTGTCGTTGGTGGAGGTATCTGGTTGATGACAGTCACAAGAACCGAAGTTGACAACGGTAGCCATTGACTGAAGATAGATGTCAGAACAGCCCGAGTATCTTTCGACCGTAAATCTCGTGGGAGAAGCTTGATATTAAGAGCCTTGACCACTTTGTCCGTCTTTTCGGAATCGCGGTTTACAACAGTGCATTCATATACCGCCCAAATATTTTCCAACACAAATTGCACAAAAAAGGGTTTCAGGTTGCGTCCTTTCAGGGTTTTGCTCGTCAACACCTTTTTGGTCTTCGGATCCAAATAATAGTCTCCCCACAGCACCTTTTCTAGACCCGCACGATTCATTCCTAGCTTCTTTTCGTAGATGACTGCAAACTGCTGAACCGTGAATCCCCATCCATCAATAGCACTGGCAAAAATCACGTTGTTGGCCTCTGGTGCAAAGTAGAGATGCTCGTCGTCCATTTCAACATATTCTTCAGAAACCTCTTCCTCCATACGTTCACTTGCGAAGAATGAACCCACCACCGCGTTAACTTTCTCGAGCAACTTCGACATATGCGTGTAAGCTTCTTGAGGTGTTAACTTCAGCTCAGTAATTAGGCGGTCTATTTTGTTGATGACGAGGACAGGTTTGATATGTTCCAGATATGCTTGCCGTAAGACTGTGACGGTCTGCGAGCACACTCCTTCAACGGCGTCGACGAGGACAAGAGCACCGTCGCAAAGCCGTGATGCTGTCGACACTTCTGAGGAGAAATCAATATGGCCAGGTGAATCTATCAAGTTGATCAAGTGCTCCTTCACCTCGTCAGTACCTATTCAGGTCAGAATCAAGTCGGCAAAGAACCATGGATCATCAAGGATTGCAAACCATCATTGTTATGCTGCAGAATCTTGAAGTAGAGCGAAATCGCGCTGGACTGACATAGATGTCAGTATCAATGTTCGTCGGATCAAAGACATAACAAATCATTTAATTACCTCCATTGTAATACCACGAATTTGTTCATCCTCTCGCGAGTCAAGGTACCGGACTTTGCCCGCCATCTTCTGCGAAATAATTCCATTCGATGCCAGCAGACAATCTGAAAGCGACGTCTTTCCATGATCCACATGGGCCAAAATGCAAATATTTCGAACGCATGACGGTTGTGACTGCAGCTCGCGTAGTTTTTCTGGAGATATTGGCGCCATCCTCTATTTACAAATATCTATTGCAAGATGTATACTGGCTCATCGCTGGTAGATCGGAAAGGCGTAGTGTAGGGAAAGAGTGTCCTCGCCCGTGTATGTCTCGGGGGTCGCCCGCGCCTTTA
>JANJPG010000408.1:0-10448 GCA_030407185.1 Lipomyces yarrowii
TCTACCACGGGTATTATCCGGCAGCGGAATCGTTCGCCGTCTGGTTCTGAAGAGAACGAGTCTAGCGAGGAATCTGATGATGAAGCCGAGTCGTCATCCGAAGATGAAGAACAAGAAGAAGACGACGAGGACGAATTGAACCAGGGGCCGGTTGAGTACAACGAAGACGATATTGAATGGCAAATCCAAGCTATGATGGAAGAACACCCGGAACTGCTGGTTGAGGGTGATGCCGACGAACAAGACGATATACCGTACGAAGATCATATAAAGGTCTTCAGGGAGCTGTTGGTTGATGCTAATGTAAATCCCTATGCTCCCTGGGAGGCGACCATTGAGACGATTGTGAATGACCAACGGTACGTTGCATTAAGCACGTTGAGTGAACGAAAAGCTGCATTCGAAGATTGGTCAAAGGAGCGGATTGCCGAATTAAAGGCTCAGAAGGCCAACGAGCCAAAATTGGATGTATGGGATATTGAGTTTGTTTGTTTATAGTACGTTGCCAAAAATTACTGACACTTTCGTGTAGCCCGAAGAACAATTCATGGATCTACTGCGGCAATATGCCACGCCAAAATTATTCTACCAAGAGTTCAAACGGAAGTATCGAAAAGAGCCTCTTTTCAAAGATTCTGCTCTCTCGGACCGGGAAAAAGAGAAGATATATCGTGACTATGTCAACAAGAAGAAATAACTGTATTATATATATGCTGTACTTATAATATGCGTAAGATAGCAACTACCGGAGCAAAATTTGGGTTTAATAGAAGCTGTATATACATATCCTGATTGTCATATCGCACTCAAACGCAGTAAACGCCACGAAAAGAGAATTAGTGTACCAAAATAAATAACGACAGTAATATGCACGACGAGATTGTCGACACTCCATTACATGAGGTAAACGCGATTGAAGTTCCAAAACTCCCCAACCCAGTCCGTAAATAATATTTCGTCACGAATAATTGTGTCATATATATCGCTTTATTAGCTCCGATAACTACTTGCTCTTCTTTGATTCTAGAGCGGCTATAGTCCCTGTTTGTATTGCCGTCTTTTCAATATTGGCTGGCGCACTAGCCGTTTGCATTAATGCGGTGGGTGGCCTGTCGTTCTCTTTATCATCTGTCAAATCGATAGCATCAACATCCTCGTCTACAGCGCCGAGTTGATCAGCCTTGCCGTTGCCGATGCCGTTGCTGATGTCGTTGTCAATGCCATTGCTGATGCCATTACCGTCAACAGGAACATTTCGAGGACTCGTAACAGGACTAGGCGGTGACGAATTGTTCTGCCAGGTGGCGACATCTGACTGCAATCTTCCCAGCTCCTTCTGGAAGCGACGGCCGAATACATCTATATAGTAAGTTGCTCCATTGTAGGATGCGACCATGAATATGGCGAAGACAAAAGTCGCAGACAGGTATTTGCTATGGTACCATATCGGACATGGAATCATAGTGAGCATTTGATAACCAAACTGGATAAAAGTGAACGCAAGGACAGGAAATGGCTCCGGTAGACCGTTGACGAATAGGCCCAATTTTGTGTCCTTGTAACTTCTGCGTAGCCATTCAAAACTTGTGAGATAACCTGCTTTAATCTTTTCCTTCCGTCTGACCGTGATGAAAATATGATAAAGTGTCTGCCAAATGGCGTACCAGAAGCTGGCCCAAAGCATCCCCTCCCACAAGTTTAGCGATTTCAGCTCGGCGGCGCCAGCGAATCGCTGGGCCTTGTATTTGTCATCCAATCGGAAATGGATGCAATGTAGAACAACTGGCGGTAAAACGTGAATAAATGTGGTGGTGGTCTTGTCAATACTATGAAGGACGAGCGAGTTCCTCCATGTTATAACAGCCCAAGCCAGGGTGCCATATGCAAGACAATACGTTGACAAGAACAACATCCGCGATCCGGGGAATACCCACAACCACACCAGTAACAAAACGTTGACAAAATAGCATAGATCGGCAAGAAAATACTGATAAGATCGCTTGCGAAAGGAATATATCCTAATTGGCATCAAATAGCACATTTGTACAGAGTACCAAACGTGGAACCATTCCGGATGGGCACCGAGTAAAAGACCGGACGCAAACACGTTTCCCAATCCAAAAGCAAATGCCAGTTTCTCTCGTTGACTGACGACGTGGGCATCTTCCCATTTTGCTTCAAATCGCTTGAGCGAGGCTAGAAATTTCCGCTTTAGCCTCTCAATGTCTTCCTCGCGGCCACGCAGCACGCGATCACGCTGACGCAAAGCCAAGCCTTTAATCTCGCCACCTTTTCTCCGCATTGTATGATTAATCTGATTAATTCTCGTAGATAGAGCCAGATTCTCTAAAACGTCGAGGATCGATAGCCTGTCAAGAGGGACCTCATATGCCGGTGTTTCGGCACCGGCATCGATAGTGGATGAGGCAGACGACGTCGACCCCGATCCCGAAAACCTCCTGAGGTCGGCCGCGAGAAGTTCGGGTGAGTTTCCAGCAGATATCTCCGACATAGGTTGCGATGAGTCTTATCGAGTGGAGTAACTGACGATAGACAGCAGCTATTGTCTCTGCCAAGGGACTATTACTGCTTGCTAATCGACAAGAATGCAAGATGCTCACGCACTGTCGGGAGAATAATCGGACTGTGAAGAAGCGGCTAGCTGGTTGATCATCTGGATGCGAATAATATAATAATAATGCGATAGGACTGTTCGGCTTTCGCACGTGTGCCGAACGGCGGTGGCCCTGTCTTCGGTCGATTAAACGCTTGAAAACCCGATTTTCGCCCAAACATGGTTTGCACAATTCGCATTTCTCAAAATTCGATGTTTCAACAAACACCAAACCCAACGCTAAAACTTGAACACCATTATTACTTTACTGACAGAACTGATAACTTATATCGAAATAGTGCCCAGCTCAGTCAAGAAAACGCAATCCTCAATCACAATTTGGTAGCCAGTAGCAGGCTATCCGAAGTCGTCCCCAGGATGCCGCCAAAGCAACCTTCGACTCCCGGCCCTTTGCAGACGCCGTCATCGGCCTCTGGCACCACAGTAGGCACCTTCTCTACGCCTGGTGTCCCTCTACCGTCTGCTATGCCCCGACCATCCAACCCGCAATCGTATCCACGGACGCCGACAACGCCAGGAGGAGGCCATGCTGGAACTGCCGGACCCTCGACGGCTTCGGTCGGGCCGGGAGGTGCAATCGGATCGGGCAATGTTACGCCAACAACACCGGGAACCGTTTCGGGTACCATACCTTCGACTACTCCGTCGACTTACACACAGGCTGATCTCAATCGGATTGTTTTGGAATATCTTTTAAAGAAGGGTTACTCAAAGACAGAGCAGATGCTGAGAATGGAAAGCTCGAATGCGATGGGCAGCACACCATCGCCTCCATCTGCCAGCAATGATTCCAAGACAAGTAACGGCACCATATTAAAGAGTACCACAGACGATCCACAGCTTTACATTCGCGCATATGCGTCTCTCCGTGATTGGATTGAAACTTCACTTGACCTATTCAAGGTAAATTGCAAACAAACGCGGGACATGAAATTTGTTTGGATGACCCCGCTGACCCGTACCAGCCCGAACTCCGCAAGCTCCTCTTCCCGATATTTGTCCATACGTTTTTCTACCTTATCCAAAAGCCGGACACAGATTCGCCTGCTACAAGCCTGGCTCGGAAGTTCTTCGACACCTATTCAAGTGACCATTCAATCCTGCACTACCATGATCTACAGCTCCTGTCTGGCCTTACTCTCCCCGAACATCTGCAGGAAAATGAAACAGCCAAGCTTTACAGACAAAACAAGTACAGGCTCAATATCTCACGGACAACTTTTGATCTACTGCTACATTTCTTAGACGAGAATGAACGCAACGGGGGACCGGTTACAATTCGACTAATAAACCAGTATATTGACACTAATGTTACGCCATCACGACCCGATCGCAATGATTCTAGAAACCAGACACTTGGTGATGATGAGGGCATTCCCGGACACATAACCGGACGAGAGACCAACTTCAACAAACAACCAGTGAGGCTTGGAAAGTTTCCGATGGACGAGCGGATGATCAAAGAGATCGAAATACGACTGAAAGACGAGGACAATAGATCACAGCAGGAACACGATGAAATAGGGGCTGCACCCGAATCAAAAACGCTCATGCAAGAGTTCCAAGATTTACAGAAACAGGAACCAGAAGACGATGCTCCGGTGCGAGATATATTGCCCCTGCCCCCATTCAAAGGTGCTGACGTGGAGGCTGAGATCGCCATGGTCAAAGATGCTAGAAGTAGGCTAAAGATTGGTCCGATCCCTGCGTCATTACCAAGTGTTTGCATGTATACTTTTCACAATACTTATGACGGCTTAAATTGCTTGGAATTTTCGGAGGATTCAACATTGGTGGCGGGCGGTTTTGCAGATAGCTATGTGAAGATTTGGAGTCTAAAAGGCGACAAGCTACAGAGTGTTATCAAAGGTGATATTTTCCCTATTCCAACTGGGTTAAAGTTGCACAGTTAACGACGGAATACAGGTTCTACGCCATCCCCGAGCAAACGACTGGTTGGCCATGCTGGTCCGGTTTTCGGTGCTTCATTCAGTCCAGATAATCGGTATCTGCTTACCTGTTCGGATGACAAGTCTGCGAGGCTTTGGTCTATGGACACGTACACAGCTCTTGTTTTGTATAAAGGCCATAACCTCCCGATTTGGGATGTCACTTTTAGTCCAAATGGGCATTATTTTGCAACAGCATCGCATGATCAGACGGCCCGACTCTGGTCATGTGACCACATCTACCCGCTTCGAATATTTGCTGGCCACGTTAGTGATGTCGATTGTGTTACATTCCATCCGAACTCGACCTACGTGCTGACTGGATCGAGTGACAAGTCCTGTCGGATGTGGGATGTCGCGAAAGGAACACCGGTCCGTGTGATGTTGTCACATCAGGCGCCAGTGTCTTGCATCAGTGTGTCGCCTGATGGTCGGATTCTGGCGTCCGGTGCGGACGATGGATCTATTATTCTGTGGGACTTAGGAACCGGCAAGCAGATAAAGACCATGCGCGGGCATGATAGAAATACGTCAGTCTATTCACTGTCATTTAGCAGAGAGGGCACTGTATTAGTTAGTGCAGGCGCAGACTGTAGTGTGCGGGTGTGGAATGTGAAAGGTGGAAGTACTGCACCCTCCAGCATGGATGGTGTTGTGGGAGGGATTGGCGTAGCAGCGGCCGGTACGGCGGCATCGTCAAGTGCTGCCGATTCTGACGAGGTTCTGGCCAACCCGATATCGAACGGCATCGTTGGCGGTTCTACTGGGACAGCTCCAGGAATCTCGGCTAGGACTGCGCAGAAACAGAGCGCGTCGATGATAGGTCGTCCAACGCCGGTTGTCGCAACGGCAGACCAGATGGCTGCATTTATGACGAAGAAGACGCCAGTGTATAAGATAAAGTTTACGAGGAGGAATTTATGTTTGGCAGGTGGCGCGTTTATGGGAACGTCATAGACAGTGCTTTGGACCAAGCATGTCTATTGTATAGATAGATGTATAGGTTTATATTTTTTTAGTTCTCGTGACATGTATTATTTACCTTCGCGATTGTTTTGGACTGCAGTGAAACGAAGAAATTGTTAAATTATAAGAGATTCAACTACCGGAGACTACACACACACATGCAAACAGATATACAGATATACAGACGGAGATTTAATTGACATGACAATTTCGACCCCGGGAATGCCCAAGACAGAAGACCTATATACCAACGAATGCGACCCAAGTTGCTCAGGAATGTACTCTAAGCGGGCCCCCCTGTATTCCTCATAACTGATATCTACTTGAATCATTTGCCTACTTCGTTCAGTTCGTTCCTCTCGACCCACCTCCCAGTGTCAGTTTCAGAGTCATCGAAAGTTCGAACGCTGACTGCCCGGACACCTTTAACGTCTGCCGCGACCGCGTCCCTGACCTTCCTTGCAAGAGCGTTCGCCTCCTCGAGCGTTATTATGTTTCCATCTTTAGGCGAGACCCGCAAATCGACTTCGACCGATATGACTGGCCCGGATTTCACGCCCCGGACGTCCAACATGTCAACATGACACCGGGAATTGTCCTCCATCGTGATTTTAGCAACTGCAGCACGAGTCTGGTCCTGAATATCTTCCGGCATGCTATGATCCACGATTTCGAGCACGGCTTCCTTGCCGGACTGGTACCCGGCCTGTAAGATGACGGTTGACACAAGCAGTCCGCCGGCCGGATCCAGCCAGTCCAACTGCAAGAAATGACTTCCTGTGATGGCAACCAGTGCGACAATCGACGTTAAACAGTCCACGCGATGGTGCCAGGCGTTTGCGGCCAACACGGTTGATTTCTTGTCTTTGGCAATCTTCATGGTGGCTTGAAAGAGCCATTCTTTCACGAGAATGCTGCCGCCAGCCAACCATGCCGCGTTCAGATCTGGCTGGTCGTGTGCGCCGTGAGAGTGGGAGTGGCCAAAGAGAGAATGCAGAATGCCTCCATGTGCCTGCTCGACCGCCTGCACGGTAGTCATAATCTCGTCGGCGGTAAAGATATGAGAATACACGCTCTCCGCCGCATTGACTCCGATGCCAAGGCCAGCGATCATGAGCATTGCGGACACGCCTAGTGATCCCAGGGCCTCGACTTTGCCAAATCCATTAGGGAAGGTTGACGTCGGTCGTTTAAGAGCCACTGATACCGTGGCCAGAGTGAGGAAGTCAGACAATAGGTCGGATAATGCATGGGCCGCATCAGCAATGAGCGCTTTCGAATTGAAGATGTATCCACCGATCCCTTTGGCGACAGCCATCCCGAGATTGACCCAGAGGCCAATTCGAGTTATTCGAACGCCAGGATCGGCGATGTCAGTCGAGAGGAGCAGGGTGCTGTCGTGGGTGTGAGAATGCGAGTGGAAAATGGAATGGCTGTGTGAATGTTCGCCAACATTGTGGGAATGAGTATTTTCGCTGCTGTGATCATGGTCGTGGTCATGGTCGTGGTCTTGTTTGTGCCGGCTTGAGTTGAGTACCGAGCTCGATGAATGCAACTGACGTGACAGTAAATAATTACTCTTGCCGTTATCGCCACGGCGAATTTTAGACAACATCAGCGCATGGCTGTACGCCCATCGCTCGTGAGATTGCCGTGGCCTTGACGAAAGCACCCGCGTAGCGGTAGGTCGACACGAGGACAGGCTGCAGGCCCGGCTCTGCCACAGCATGCTGTTGGTTCTGGCACTTGGTGATCGTACTAATTAAGCGGCGTAGCAAAACCAGCAGCAAAAAAAACTCGACTCTGTGGGAGCAGATAAAATTTGCAGAAGTGGTGTTGGGCAGCTTGCTCGGCATTCAAGCATAAGATGAGAAAAGCAATCTCTTATCGTCTGCCCGTCAACTCGGCTGATTTTTTGGCCAGCGCAATGCTCGGTCGGAACCCAGAATCCCGTGCCGTTAGAATAAATAAAAGTGTCGAAATGATCACCAAAGACTCGCCTGGGGCCGGTTCTTATAATTAGAGCGAGTATTCTGCCAGGCTCCTTGATTTACAAGACTTTACCCACCAACGCGCAAATCAGCGTTACTGTGAAACCAGCCAGGAGAAAGCTGTGCCAAAATAACTCGAACTCATTCATTCATTCAGGCAAAAAGATACGTAATACATTAATTATATAATAGTATGTCTGTCGGTCGAACTGATTCCCAGTAACTCAAACGAAGAATCCTCCGTCCTCACCAGGCGCCCAGCAAAAACCCCTTCTTCTCGCATCAAATCCCTGGCTCAAGAACAAAACCAAACGATATAAAATACCGCTCATTTTCATCCCGGCTGCAATTGACGAATCCAATGAATCGCAGACTGAGATGTCCTGAGTCCGTGACAATTGCAACTGGATAAGTGCTTGGTCATTAAAACACAAGAGAAAATTGTGCACGCCTTTTCTTCACTTTATAAAAGTTTGAGTGCACAGGACGTGACGGTTATGCTGGGTTCCCTAACCGCTTTGTAACGCGACTCTGGAATTCGATAGTCACGTTCGCGACGGTAATTTAATCATCATAAGGCTTTTTTTTTGTTCTAGTCGAATTGGTAGGCCTTTGGAAGTTTCGATTGACGGATCTGGTCGACGGCATACGAAAGGCTCGGGGATTAGGAGCGACAATGGCTTCTTTTCATCCTTCGGACCGTGTTACGGCGAAGAAACTCGACGCAGAAGATCCAATTGCGCCGGCGCGACATGAATTCTACATTCCTACTAGAGAAGAAATAACTCAGAGTGCGTTGTATACTCTTTCGCTGGTGGTCAATTTTGTTTTGTTTTTAACGAACGAGTTTAGACCAAGGGATAAGCCGGCCAGACGCTGCAAGTTTATATTTGTGCGGGAACTCACTCGGTTTGCAGCCGAAACTGACGCGACAACTACTGGACGAGGAATTAAACGTGTGGGCCCGAAACGGGGTTTACGGGCATTTTCGACATCCGCATCGCCGCCCGTGGGTCACGATCGATGAAACTGTGACGTCGGCTATGGCGGATATTGTCGGCGCAAGGAAGGATGAGGTTGCGGTTATGGGTACACTGACTACGAACTTGCACTTGCTGATGGCGGCCTTTTATAAACCTACCAAGGAGCGATATAAGATTATTATAGAACACAAGGCATTTCCGTCCGATCACGTAAGCGAATTTTTGTCACCGGGCATGAATATAGGTTTAGACTGATCCTGCTTCAGTACGCGGTTGAATCTCAAATTCAAATGCACAATCTCTCTGTCGGTGAAGCACTGGTGACTATTAAACCACCAGCAAACTCGAGGATCCTGCCGACGGATCACATTTTATCTGTGATCAAAGAACACGCATCCACTGCCGCTCTGCTTCTTCTTCCCGGCGTGCAATACTACACCGGCCAAGCGTTTGAAATCCAAAAAATTACTGCCTACGCGAAATCGCTGGGGATGACTGTCGGCTGGGACTTGGCTCATGCAGCAGGGAATTTGGAGTTACGTTTACATGATTGGAACGTGGATTTTGCCGCCTGGTGTTCGTACAAGTATTTAAATGCCGGGCCGGGTGGAATCGCTGGGCTGTTCGTGCACGACAATCAGAGTAAGCGGCCTCGACTTACGGGATGGTGGGCGCATGAAGTTAAGAGTCGGTTTCTAATGGATAATGGTAAGTATGCGCTTCTTTTTGGTATTCCAAAGTGCCACGGCCGCTAAAATATGGGCACAGACATGAGGATTCAGCCTGGCGCTGCTGGGTTTCAGTTGTCGAATCCTTCTGTTCTCGACACTGTCGCTTTGCTGGGCAGTCTTACCGTGTTTGGCAAGTATACAATGACAGCCCTGCGTGCGAAATCCGTTGCATTGACAGGTTACCTGGAAACCCTCCTCATTTCGCGATTTCCTGACGGGCCATTCTCGATCATAACCCCTTCGGATCCAGAGCAGCGAGGGGCACAGCTGAGTTTGTCGTTCGACGGAGATATGATGGAGGAGGTCAATCAGGTCTTGCAGGACAATGGTGTAACCTGCGATGAGCGCAAACCAGATGTGATTCGGGTTGCGCCAACCCCGTTGTATAATTCGTTTGAGGACGTGTGGGATTTTGTTGAGGAGTTAAGGAAAGCCGTTGATGTCGTCCTCGTGAGGAGGAAAATGCTGAGCGTGGACTCGATTTAATTAGATATTAGCTATGCTTTTTTTTGTGATGGCAATTATTATCTCGTAGTGTCTTTATACATACTGTAGCCGTCGTATGCGGTAGGAAAAGCCCCTGATTCGGTCCCCACAAGGTTCGCTGCCACAAGCGAGCCCGAAGCCCAATTAAAAGGTTATCAAAGTCCGCCCTAGAAATCGCAATCAGTAATAGCATTCACTCGTGGCAAATGGCAATCTTTCCGAGGAGACCGTTACGGCCATCTCATATCTTAGGTTTAAGGAGGTCCGCACGGTGGCAGGTCTCGAACGTGCGTTTGCTCTCTGGTTCAGCGATCGTCGGCAACTCAAACAATGAGACTAAATCAGGGACCGAACATGGCGTCAATCCGGTCACGGGTAAAACTACGCATTTTGGATTCCAACAGGTTCCTGAGCACGAAAAGGAAGAACTAGGTATGATGTACTGAGATGAGGATCAGGATGTGCCTGACGAATTTTGTTTATGTACAGTCCGCGAAGTTTTCTCATCCGTCGCAAAGTCGTACGATGTCATGAACGATGTCATGTCGTTTGGGATCCACCGCCTCTGGAAAGATCAATTTGTCACTAAACTCGACCCCGGTCGTCGTCCCGGCGGTGATCCGCTCTCGATTCTCGACGTGGCCGGCGGGACCGGCGACATTGCGTTCCGGATGTTGGATTGGGCTT
Organism: Lipomyces yarrowii; assembly: GCA_030407185.1. NCBI lineage: Eukaryota > Fungi > Ascomycota > Lipomycetes > Lipomycetales > Lipomycetaceae > Lipomyces > Lipomyces yarrowii. Next base: position 10,429 of record JANJPG010000408.1, read on the forward strand.
CGGAAATTCACAATGATCAC
>JANJPG010000409.1:0-10479 GCA_030407185.1 Lipomyces yarrowii
GTCATATCGATCCAATCTCGACTCAGATGCCAAAACCACAGCCGCAGCACCATCATTTAGCGGACTGGCATTACCAGCGGTGATGGTCCCGTCTGGCTCAAATGCTGGCCTCAGTGTTGGCAGCTTTGCGAGATTAACGGATGTTGGCTCTTCGTCAATGGAAACGACGACAGTCTTACCCCGAACCTTTGTTTCAATTGGTACGATCTCGTGTTGAAATAGATTATTTTCTTGAGCATGGATCGCGCGCCGGTACGATTCAATAGCATAATTATCTTGCATTTCTCTCGTTAAGTTGAATTTGCGTGCCGTATTCTCTCCGCATGATCCCATACTATGTATGTTAGTATTGACTGTCACCCACCAAACAGAGACAATCCACTTACTGAATATCACCATAAGCATCCCACAACCCGTCTTTTATTATCGCATCTGTCACAGTGTGGTGTCCGTATGCTCTATTCCTCTCCAAATAAAATGGCGCGTTACTCATACTTTCCATGCCGCCGGCGACCATCACGTCCGCAACTCCTGTCTGAATATTCTGCGCCGCCAGCATGACAGCCTTTAAGCCCGACGCGCATACTTTATTAACCGTAGTGGCATCGGTGCTCACGGGGAATCCAGCACCAAGCGTAACCTGGCGAGCAGGAGATTGGCCGGTATTGGCTTGTAGGACATGTCCCATGTATATTTCTGGAACCTGAGAAAGATCATTGAGTCCAGATCGTTCAACAGCAGCACGAACGGCGGTTGTCCCTAGTTGGGTTGCTGACAATGATTTCAGCGCTCCGTTAAACTACCATAGTATTAGCAAATTAGAAGTACTGTTAATAAGTCTAATGTTCATTTTCCAACCTTGCCGACCGGGGTCCGAGCTGCTGAAATGATGTAAACATCATCGCCTTCACGATATCGAGACGCCGATGTGTGGAATTGTCGATATGATCTGGGCAGTGATCTTCGAAAAATTCCACTTGTCGCTTTAAGAGACTCCATGACAAGAACGCGCTATGCAGGACTACAACCAATCAAGGAGAACTGGTCGTTGATTCCCCAGATTTTTGTTTGCCAGTCTGGGCCGAACATTCCCCACAACATATGATGCACACTTGAGCCGAGATGAATCAATGAATTTGTTTCATCACGTGCACTACGCAAACATACCAAATTTCAATCAATGACGTCATTAAATTAAACATTGCATTTAATTAGCTGCCAAGAACAATATTAGCCCTGGATCATGCCAGGTTCTTTAGTATTCATACCAGCCCCAGCATCTTGCTGCCGCTGCATTCAGTAACCGAGATTGCATATACTGTCCGTCGATCCGATTGTCTCCTCATTGGCCATAGGCATTTTTTAAAGCAGGAAAGAGCGTAATAGTATCGGGGGCAAAAACCAGGGTCAGGGTCTGGCGTGTTGCTCGGACATTGAACTGCCCAAGACTGCTGCCGCGCATGTGCTAAGCCCGAACGGGTAAGGTGTAAATGCAACTCGAAGATGCGGACGCATCAATGCTGCTTTGCTGCACACAAATCTCCACGCAGGCCATGTCTTCTTCTACTCCCTCCACCCTGCTCGTCTGTTCTCTAGCAGATATATCACGCCACTGCTAAACAGGTTAACATTGAACACGAAAAGTATCTGGCGAAATTGGTTCAGTTTGTGTCTATTTTAGTCGTGGATAGCTGATCCAAGTTTCTCGCTCTACCGGCGGTGTTGTCAGTCTGACTACTCAACATCGACTTCCACTCCTATCACTAGTTAAGGGTAATTACCAGGTTATTGAATAATTATTCTTATTATGGCACAGCGTTGCTCTAATACCTCTTAAAGGTCATTATTCCGGAGTGCTTATCGTGAAGGACGTACCAATAGCTCTCGACTCCAGAACTCCGTAAACGCGTTCCTGTGTCATCAAAGGTTTCTTATTACGCATCGATCGACATCTACCATGTCGACAATGACGGTTTCAAAGCAGCCAGCGGCAACATTGTCGTCTGTGCCACTGCTTCCAATATTGAATTTTCCACTTTCGATTAGCTCGGCCCGGGCAAGCAACAATGCCTATGAAGATTTCATCCAGACGTACAATTCTCCTACTGCTATGGTCAAAGCATACGATATGCATCGTCGCACGCGAAACCGGGATCGTAAGGCATTGCTAGATACCAATGGAGAAGTAACGCCAGATCCTATTCTCAAAGGCCTCGTTCTGGACAATCAACCGCCCGAGTTTGATCCTCGCAATTGTATCACCGTATGGTGTCGTCCGACTCGACAGGTCATGCAACTAGTACAGCAAGTGCAGAGCATGCTTCGCAGTGTGGAGCCCGATATTTGGCTTATGCCGCCTGACTGCCTACACATGACGGCGTTGGAAATCTTGCATTCAGCTGGTGACGACGCGGTCTCGCGTGAGCTGCAACGACTAAAACCACATTTAAGGACATTATTGGCACCACGGCCAGCGCCGGTATTGGTCAAGCCGATGTTGAGTTTTGATCAAAGTGCTCTCGCTCTAAGTTTCTTACCCGAGGAATCACCGGCAGGCGACAATGGCACCTGGTATACATATCATCACTATCGACTGGACCTGTACAATATTGTTCAACAGTCTGGTGTATCTGTAGAAAGTAGGTATCAGGTTCCGTCAGCACATGTCACCATTGCTAGATTTGTCAAGCCATTAACTGGCAGTATGCAGTTATGGTTGGCTAAACTAGATGAAATCAACCACTGGCTAGAGGCCGATCGTGGCAAAGACATTAGATGGACTGTGGGTGACGAACGGGGCAACGAATGCCGCTGTGGAAGAATTTGGTATGGTGGAGGCTATTCGGAAGCTGCGGGCCCTTCAATCCAACAATCAGTTGAGTCGCCGGGGCAAGCACGGAGAGCGTAGTAGATGATGGGCATGGCATCTGGTTTTGCATTTTAGTGGTCGTCTGATTTTGCGTTTAGGTCTTAATCTCTGGAGTATAGCTGTGAGGTTTGTTTTGTTCGTGTGATAATATATGTTACATTATTGGGAAGGATTTTGTGCGGATACCTCTGTCTATTCTCCATGCCTGTAGTAATTAATGTTAGGAATATATTCTGGTTATGATATACACCGACGTTTGTTAACTGGCTGCGTATCTAGCGCAGGTCCAGTGTATTGTGCTGCGGTCTTAAGTTTCTTTGACTGGCAAGCATAATGAACCGCTATCGCAAAACTTAAACCCGCATCGAGAATCTAAGAGTAGAGTCCGGAACGTGCGCATAATCTTGCTGAGCATGCGGCTATTTACAAATAGGAACGAAAATGGTTTACCGACATTTGCGCTAGAAAGCAACGAATATATCACTGTTCCAAAGCCGCTCCAAGCCGCACGCCGCAGGCCTAGGCAGTGTTCTGGTATACCCCTGCCGCGGTGCCATCATCTACGTCTAGCTGAGGCAAATCTCCGCGCAGACATGCCATAAACTGGTCGCGATTTTGGGGGCCACGGTCTTAGCACAGCCAACGGTGACTTGGTCTTCCGCTTTTACGATGGTAGATTCCAGATTTTGCGGCCTCGCGAACACCCTAAACCATAACATTCAAACCTTAAATGGTCCGCGACAGCGACCTCGGTCAGAACAGGCATAGAATACTAATCTCCGAGTGAAAAGCACGGTCTAATATGGCGCTTTACCTTGACAATTTACATCTGTATATGATGTTACAATAGGACGTACCTTTTCTATTGAATCACAGCCACAAATGATTAATAGTCGGGCCTTAGTTTCTCTATTGTGGAATGACCGTATGCTCGCCAATTATATCGTCCAGGGCAACCGCGTAGCCTTCGCCCCTGACCGGTGACGTTGTCTAAAGGTTTTACGTTCATCCGATTGTATTGTAATCAATCTCGGGCGGGGATGTCTCCTCTTCGTTTATTGCGCCCACCACATAGCCTACGTACAACACTATTGTTGATACTGCAACAGGCCGGAATCGAGAAGATGCGGGATACAAATACGAGAGCTATGCTGGCGTCAGAAATCTGTTATTTCGTCCGACATAGAACTCCTGTCTTTGTTCAAGAACAACAATCTTTTCATACTCTTCGACTATTTTCATCGCTGCCCTCTAGACTTGTCAATATGTTCCAACCACCTGATCATCTCTTTACAGCCCTGAACACATGATGAGCAACTGAGGTCAATGATCCGCGGGATGTCTCTACGCTTTTGTTTCCAACAGTCCAATCGCGAACCACCACCAAATACCTACGACCTCATTCATACTCCTAGTCAAGCTACCTCTTGCTATTCCTGATGGCGGCAGAAAGTGGCTATTCCGAAATTTCCGAGGCCGAATTCGGCCCAACCTTGTTCATGAAGATTGCGAGCGTGATCTAGCAGTTCATCTTGAGCCGCCAATGACAACGAATCAGCTTCGTCGGTCTTATTCAATGTACCTTGCCCCGTCTCTGCACTCTCCCAAGCCAGTCAAGTCTCATCTTTCACAAGCAACCCTTGACAGTCAGGATCTTATCGCGCATATCTCGGAACAATCAGCCATCCTGGATGACTATGGGCAAGGAATTGGTTGGAATATGAATGGTACGAAGGTTGACGAATTGCATATTTCTCCGCAATCTCTAGGATAGCCTCACTGCAGTGCTCAGCTTCGTCAAACTTGTAGATAAAAGACGAGATGGGTTTTGTACAGGATTTCTGGTCAGGGTTCGCACTTTGGTATTAATTAAGTTAGCACTAACTTTATTAACTAGCAAGCCCTGAACTTTATTTGATGATGTCATCACAATCTCGCAGGCGTGCGCGCTCGTCCGCTGCGAAGGCAAAAAATTCGTTATTGTTACGATTGCACATCTTTGAATCCTTTGCACATCGAAAAAGCTAAGAATCCAGTGATAAGGCCCATAGAAGGTTATTGCACCATCTTCGCGGACTGCACATCGAAATGTCCGTAGTCGAAATCACTAGCGAGGCTCACTTCAATGAGCTCACGACTTCACTTCCATCTGCCACACCAATCACTGTTTCATTCCATACGCCATGGTATGCTTATTTCGTATAGTCGTCAGTATTTCCAGATCTAAACCGTTACGTCTAGGGCTGCTCCTTGTAAGCAGATGAACGCCGTGTTTAGTTTCCTCGCCACACAATATAAAGACATCGCTTTTCTTTCTGTAGATGCCGAAGCCCATCCTGAAATTTCGGAGACATTCGATGTATCTGCGGTCCCTTTCTTCGTTCTCGTCAAAAACGGAAAGTTGGTCAGGGAACTATCAGGTGCTGACCCGAAGGAACTGTCAACCGCTATACAGGCTTTGTCTGGTCAGCAACCCACTGCAGCACCCACACAAGTTACGGAGAACGACGCAAAGGAGGAGACAACTGCAGAAGAAGACTTGAATGCGAGATTGGCCAAGCTTGTAAGTGCGGCACCCGTAATGTTGTTTATGAAGGGAACCCCAGCCGCACCACAATGTGGATTCAGTAGGCAGTTAGTTGGGATTCTTCGTGAGAACCAAGTTCGGTGAGTAGATCTCGAATTAAGCTCTCCTATTACGAACGACGCTTCATCTAACTGTGGCACAGATTTGGCTTCTTCGACATTCTTAAGGATGATGCCGTTCGGCAGGGACTCAAGAAATTCAGCGACTGGCCCACTTTCCCACAACTATACGTCAACGGTGAGCTGCAAGGCGGACTTGATATTGTGAAGGAAATGCTTGCAGAGGATCCAAATTTCTTCAAGAATCTTGAAACAGTGTGAAGTGAATTGGCGATGAAAAATGGTAGGATGTCAAGTTCTAGTATGCTTTCTTTAATCATCGCCATCGCTCAAATGAGCGCAATGCGCTGAAACATTGGTACAATCTGGCGTGCATAGTTTTGTTTATTGCGCTTGCTTTTTTGTATTATACGCTATATTGATAGATACTTGGTAGCAATACGCGCGTGTTCGCCCATCGGATTGGAATGTATAATTACCAATAATTCTTTCGTCCTTCAAACAAGTTACACCTAACCTATGCATCCGGTATCTCAACTCAAAATACTAGAGCGGAATAAAATATTTACATGTAAGCTTTTATGAAGCGAACCCGATCGTTAAACCCAAGCATACCAACACAGAGAAGCACATTTACCTTTAACTACGGACCTATTGGTCCGACAAACTTTCCTCGATATCGTCATCTGAAAGCATCAAATTAGATATGCTACCAGTAAGGAATGCGTCATTGATCTGGCTAAATTGGTCTAAACTCCTGTTTCTAGGTGTTTCGGCATCATCGCCATCGTCATCGTCGACATCCAAAGTAAATCCGCTGTACTGACCGCCAATTCTGCGTAGCTTATCGTTCTTTTTGATTAACGCCTCCCAGAACGCCGTACATTGCATGTACACAACTGCCGTCTCCGACACGCTCATGCACCGGTCACTTGTGTCGCCGCTGAAGCCCAGTTTAGTGGTCTCACAGTACCTAGCTACATCGGTCAGGACATCTTGCTGTCGCTTATACACTTGATATCCAAGCGGATTGCACATGGAGTAGCCAGCATTCCCGTTACTAGACGTGAAAGTCGACTTTGATTTGCGCTCATGCTTCTTTCCAGTTACAAAATCCTTAATCGACACGGTTTGCCGGGCGACAGGTCGTCGTAGTCCGCACATTAATCCTCGTATCGCAACATGAGCACCAGCCGTCCCACTGTCCAGCAGGGTTCCTTCTCCTCTTACTACGGAGGCATCCTGACGACCGTACGTCCGAGAAAATACCTGCGATGAGACCAGTATATCAGAATCGGACAATGCATCCGAGCAAGACACTAGTTCCCCTGTATCTGCGCAGGATCCCGGATAGTTTTCGAACAATGTCGGAAGAAGCGAGCTTATTGGAATAGCTTGCATCACTGCATCTTCGACTGGTATCTGGCCCACGTCTTCGGGTTTGTTGTAAAGCACCTTTCCGACAGCTTGGAAATGAACCAAATATGTTTCCCGTCCCCTTGCAATGGACGCGCCGCCTGTAGTAGCCCACCATTGTAGTGCGTTGATACTAGAACGGACATCACCTAAATGTGCGAGTTCTGAGATAATTTTATTCGTGTCTTTGTCATTTTTGGATTTAGTAAACCCTTTTGAACACGATTTCTTGCTGGAAATCAAGTCCTCTTTGTTGGCAATATCGCGAAGAACACGGCTCATTAGAGTCTTGTTGACGGGATTGAACTGTATCCGCGTGACACGAGGATGTGCCATGAGATCCCGACCTAGAATATGCTGTGCGAGATAAGACGAATCTGATCCAATATCTTCTCTACCCTCGATCTCAGATATCACAAAAACGATCGGCGGTGAAATTGGTGTGTCGGAGCAAACGTATGCCTCTATAGAATCAAGAAAGTATTTGCGAGCTGCGTTAGATGTTGAGAGAATACTGGGAAAATCCTCGAGTAGAATAATGCGATTGCGTCGAGTATTCAAAACGGAGGATCTGAGGTCAAAAACCTCTTCAAATGGATGCTCGCTATGTGTCGTAGTGGATTCAGCGGACCCAAACTGCTGAGCTTTGCTCAAGAAATCTGAAAATACGCCTGAGAACGTCGAATTTCCCTCTCCTGGCCCGACCACCATGGGCGTTGGAGGATTTGTCCATTCTATTATGTCAAAATCCATCTCATATGACAGAGCATTCAACGCTGCAGTCTTTGATGCGCCAGCCGGTCCGGCTAAAACAAGTGCACGCTAAAGAGGATATGAGTGTTATTCGTGAACTTCGACAAATTGGATCTACCTGCTTCGATCGGCCCGTGAATACATCACAAATCCATCCTCGTACATCTTCATATTTGCGCTTATGCAATGCTAAGGACGCCGAATCTCTTGGTGCGTATTTCTCTATCCACAACTCCCCGCTCTGTCCATACATGGGAATAGGCGATGCCCGCTCGGAGAACAGCTGTAAGCTCGCCGAGTCCCCATGCGGAGATGAAGGAAGCGCAAGTGAACCTTGCACTGTAGACCGTGGCCTTAACGAAGGTCTGAACATTGGACCTCTTTGACTATCCATATGAGCGGATACAGGTTCATCATTAACAACATTACTCTGTTGCGATGCGGCACGCGAAACTGATTCCGTTAATTCAGTTGCGGAATCGTCGTCAATGGGGTCAGAGTCCGATAGTGCATCGTCTATTGATGTGGCATACGTATTTGCAGAATCCCCTTTTATTCGCCCAATTGACCTAGAACTTGACGAAGACTTCACTGGTTTCTTTACCGATTGGGCAGATTTCGATTTCAATCCTTGCTGACCAGATACTGTCATACTCCTCCTGGTTGTCTCGTTTGAGAACGTCAATGTTGTTTGGCGCGTTTTGGTGGAACTACCTCCGGCAAATGTTGCCACTGACGACGCTGTCTTTCTGCCAATTTTCGGATTCGTTTTCGCCAATCCCAGTGAACTTGTTCCGTTCGATTTCTTGGCTAGCACGTCTGCCACGTCCGTTTCATCACTGGCGACCACTATAATTGTCTTACTATCGTCATCGTCGTCATCGTCATCAGGAAACTCAATATCAATAGAATCATCATGGCGTGTCAACTTAGATACGCGTTCGTTAGTTACCGCGGGTCGAGTTGAACGAGGCGCACTGTCCAATAATGGGGATGGCGATCGCCGTCTTTTCTTCCGAGATGGAGGCATTCCCAGTCTACGGCTGCGAAACGCAAAGTTGCAGTGCCGTGAATGCGCGTCGCGATATTCACTTATTTTTGGCGGTGACGTCGCTTTAATTCAGGGGTGGCTGTCGTATGCGGAAACTACCTTTCATCCTATTACAAGATCCGTTCCACTGCGGAAAAGGAATACATTCGCGTATACAATAATGCTTGTAAGGGCCCGTTTTCCAATAAATTTCGTATGGAGTAATGTCCTCTAATGAGATTGCAGTTCAAGCCTTGGCTAGAGGTTCCTCCGCCTCGACACGAGCTCCACGAAGACTCTTCTTCAGATGAGGACCAGCACTTCGAATCAGAAGAGGAAGACGACAAATTTAAGCCACGAATCATTTCCAGACAAGGTGCAGGACATGATATTCAAATAAATGTACTAACAAGCGATTCCGTTCGTCAGCTAGTCATCGTGTCTCCGTCGTTGGAGGCGACTTTATTGGCCCTTGGTCCATCAACGCAACATGGGTCGATCACTGTGTCCTCGCCGTCATTCGAACAGACGCTTCCTATCATGTATTTGACAAGACATAGCTTTCACTGGATCAAGCTTCCCCAGATCCCTTCTAACCTATGCTATCCATTATCGCAAGGTATTTTGGAAGACTTACGACCGGACATAACTGTTGTGCTTGTTCCTCTCTTTGTTGATCCAGACACACCAATCCGACTCCTGTCTACATCAGAGCTAAAGCTGGATTTCTCAGATGATCTGATTTTACAACCGCCTAGTTTCATAACTGGCATCTTTGCTGCGATCATGTCATATGTGGGTTTTCGTCTCCAATTTAACGATCCTGCGACAGTAGTAACTCTTTATATATAGGCAGAAATAATTCATTCCAGGGCCGTCGCATTAATAACGAATGCCGAAGGAGTTCCAGATCATGAGTTTGTTGAAGAGGAGGCCTCACAGAGCTTGGTCCAGCTGCTTCCAAAATTTATTCAAAGCAGCGAGGATTGGAAGATTGATCTATTTACACTACGACGTTTCCATGTCCGGTCAACGGCCATGTATGTATAAATAATCTGTCGCACATATCACGACTTAAATTTTTATTCAATTTAAACACTAAGAACCAACACTCCCGAAATCTGAAACATGGTCTAATATTACAGAAAAGCAAGCCCAAATTTGATTTTAATTAATAACGCTACTCATCCATTGCATCCTGCATATCTCCAAGTGCTGCCTTCATGGCCTCGGAATTCTTCGTGGGCGGTGCGCCCGTCTCGTAGAAGTTCAATCTCTCCTCAACCTGCTTTCTTAGAACCATGCCGAACTTGGTAGTGGGCGTATCGGTGAAACTGTCAATTCTGCTGGCGATAGAGCACTTGTTGGCTAAAAATCGTGATATTCTTCCTTTATTCTTTTGGGCAGCTTTGCCTATATATGATGAATGGTAAATCAAACCATACTTGGGAGTATTGCCTTTGGTCTTAAGTGCCCTGAACAACGCTTTCTCGGCGCCCAAAATCTGAACTGTGGAAGCAGGATACTTGGACAAATTAGTCAAGCTACCGGCGTGCGAAATTAGTCTTGCGCCAACAACTTCGCCAATCAATTCTGAAAGGTTGGGGGCGACAGTATTCATCTTCTCGACTAGGTATCCATAGAGCTGTTTGCGATAATCGGCTAAGCTCACGGCCTTTTGAGCAAATGTAACCACATTGCTCATGTCTTGCTCTGAAATCTCTTGGCCCATGCTCACACGAGCTGCGTCACTTATGCTCTGTGC